>CAUYPK010114293.1:0-10205 GCA_963574355.1 Loris lydekkerianus | reverse complement strand
TCTTCTTAGTAAAGTATCTCAAGAATGGAAGAAAAAGCATCCAATGTACTCAGCCCTACTATGAAACTAATTTATGGCTTTCACATGAAAGCTATAACCCAGTTACAACCTAAGAATAGGGGGAAGGAGGAAAGGGAGGGGGATTGGTGGGATATGTGAAATCACTATCTTTGTTTCTGGAAATGTTTTTTTGCCTTGAAGCCACATTTTATTTTACGGAAGTACAACCAATCCATCTTTTTTTGGTTAATGTTACATGAAAACTTTCTTCTTTATTTTTGCTTTCAACCTTTCCGTATCCTTACTTTAAGGTGTGTTTTTTGTAATTACCATGGATTTGTGTTTTGTTCCCTCTTGTTCCAAGGATCTTGCCTTTCTGTGGTTCCAATGGAAAGTCTGGGTGTTACCAGAGCACTTTCTCCTCAAGAGATTGTCAAAATCTCTATTTGTCTTCTTAGCTTTTCAAGTCTAACTTTCTGATCAGTAACCAAAAGGTACAAAATGTTAGGATTATCTCTCTGGGTTTCTCTTCTCTTCAAAATTTTAGGCCCTCCAACCCTTGCTCTTTTGGTTGGCTTTCAATAACTTCAAACAGATTTTTTAAAAACAAAAATACTTTATTGGTTTTAGAGTTATTTGGAAACAAGCTAATCTTCTATTCCTAGAAATAAAAATCTGGAAATAATCATTCAGGAAAAAACAAAATTATTCACTTTAAGAAACTGATAGATCTAAACATTCACCTGAAACAAAATAGAGCACGAAAAAAATGCCAAATACTTACAAGTTCTTGAAACCCAAACTGGTAGGAGCTGATAAAGAGTGAGGGAGTTAGCATCACCGGCAGTGGAGGTTTGACAATCTCTTGATTGGAATAAGGAAGTAAGTGAGGGGAAGTGGTGGTGTTTTCTGGGAGGACACTTGGACTCACGGAAGGAGAGGCTGTAGCCGGAGCCCTCTGACCCCAAGGAAGAGTTAGGAAAATCACCGCTATGGTAAAAGCAGATTGAATGCAGTTAATATTTAATTAATTTTTTTTAAAACCACATGGATAGTTATATCTTAATGGTTGCATTTCTTTACCTGCTGCTTTATATCATAGTTTCATTTAAATTTGCAAACAGTTCCCAGTTATTTCACTACAGTACCTGGCACGTGGAGGACCTCAGTGGGTGCCAGTGGGAGGACTCTGCCCGTGTAATGGGCAGTGAGCAGGTTATCCCTGCAAGTCAGCATGGAAGCAGGTAGATGCTTGTGTTCCTCTGTGCTCTCACCCTGTATTAAGTGTCATGTGTCAGTAGGAAGTACTGGAAACACAGAGCACTGTGGGTTAGTGAGTCAGGCTCTTTGGGTCTGTCCTTGCCGCTGATGACAAACTGTATAGGGGTGGCCCTAAGAAGTGACAGAAAGTAAGGATGAGCTTTGGAGCCAGATAATCAGGGTTAGAGCCCTGCTTGAATGTTTACCAGCTGGGTGACTTGGAGACATTAATCTCCCGAGCCTCAGTTTCCTTACCTTGCCGCCTCGCTTATACCCACTGAGGAGTGAATGAGACCACGAGCGCAGCGGCCTTCGCAGCATGAATTCTTCATGAATGCTGATAATGCTCCACCTTGGCCCCTTCCCGTGTTCATTCAGCAACTCCTGGAGGAAATCCAGGAGCAGGTTGTTTTCCCGCCAATGGAGGCAGGACTCACCAATTCACATCTAGAAGGTCCCTTAAAGAAGTCAGTTCCAAATCTAAGCACACGACAATGATCCAAGTCAGCAGAATAAGCAGAGGACCAAGACTAAAGTCTGAGGCTTCTGTGACTTGGGTCTGATTAGGACCTGAGCTGACCTTAGGAACGCATGGAAAAGGGACCCATTTCCGGTGGAGTCTTCTCTCAATTCCTTTTGGCTCCCCTGTGTTCCCTAAGCAGTTCCTGAACTATGGTAAAGCCGGGATGGGGTGAGGGAGAAGAAGCCAGGGCCCAGGAGAAACTTTCCACCTCTGCCTATTTTTATTTCACGCAGTTATGTAATCATCCTAATAGCTAAGGCTTCCCAAGTTCTGCGAGTCAAGCAGTGTTTTACATATATTAACTTCCTTGCCCTCAGTCAGGTAACTTTTAAGTGTCAGAATGAAGAGTCGCAGCCAGGCAGCCTGGCTCCAGAGTGCTGCTGCTGTGTTCTTTTGCCTCTTCGTATGCAAATTTGCTTTGTATTCCCTGTTCCCTGCAAACTTCAGGGAAAGTCCCAGAACTGAACTCATCCTCTGGCCTCCCAGATCTGCTCCTGGGCTACTAGGGTTTCAGGCAATCTGTCTCCCAGCACACGGTCATCCTAGCGGGGAGCCCGGAGGCTCTCCTTACTTCTGGCCTCACATTTAAACACTTCCCCATTTGCCTCAAATTTGATCTCTCAAATCTGTGTAAAATCTGAGCCCTGCAGGATCAATGTCTGCTCTTTTCCTTTGTCACCTTCTGCTGGACTTCTGTGTTAGTGAGTAGCCTCTGATGAGGTCTCCCTGACTCTGGCTGTCCCGGCTTTAGTCTATTCTGCAAAAAGAGCAGAAAAAAGGCTGTTTTCCTCATGTCAATCTCCTGTTTAAAAAGGAGACTGTGGTCCCATGGAAGGTACTGGGACCTTAGAACATTGGCTCTGGAATTAGAAGGCCAGAGGCTATGAATCCTAGCTGTGCCATTTAATAAGAGTTTCTCTGCCTCCTGAAAACTCCAAGTGAAAGCTGAGGATAACCATAGAATCTGCCCCATGGGTGCTACGAATGCTGATTGAGGTCATGAATGTGAGGCACTTGGCATCACGAAGGAAGGGCTCAGCTATTATTGTCTATCTTTATTGTTACTCCATAAAGTTCATAACCCTCAACTCGCCTTTTAAGTGTCTTTACACCGTATGATACTTTCAATCAAATACCTAGCCTATGCCTATATATTTTTCATGCTTCAGCCACCCTAAGCCTCATTATTCCAGGACTCATCAGTATTATTATCATTTCCAGAATAATGTCCTTTTCCCCATTTCACTCATCCCTACATAAATTATACTGAAGAAAGAAAATGTGATAGGAACGAGGACACAGGGGTTATAAAGAATTCCAAGGTGGCTCAGGACCTCCTTTGTTGCGCTAGCATTCTTATTTGAAAGCAGTGTGAGATTGGGGTGCGTGGACGCATGGCCTTTCTTTCTGTTTGTTCCCCTCTCCTCCTGGCACAGGGTCTGAAGCTCAGCAGAGGATCAGTGCGTGTGCCGACTGCTAGGAGGCTGCTCCCACCTGTGCTTGTCATTGGCCACTGAGTTCTGTGACTGCAGGAGTGACTACGAAGAGACAAAAGGTGAACACTCGGTGTGGAGGACACTCATGTCACTTGAAGGAAATAGATGCATCTTGAAGAGGGTTGTTTCAGTTAGAGACAAAGACGTGCTTCAGCAGTTCTGGAAAATAATGATGGCCAAGCAGTTTATGTGCCAGGCACTGTGCTAAACTCTTTACGCCCATTATCTCTTTTAATATTCAAGACGAGTCCATGAGCTGTTACTAATATTGTCTTCATTCTACACTGAGACTTGGGGACATTGAGTTACTTGCCCAGATTTGAATTCAGCTGTTGGATGCTGAAGTCTGTTATTTATTATCTTTAAGAGTCTCTGACGTGGCAGTCCTTCAGAAACATTTAGCATCACTTGGTTGTAATATCTCAGAGTACTGTGTTATAGAAATTGTTAAAAATGTATTTGGTGGGAGGATTGCCTGACCTCCTATAAACTCCTATAGGAGTTTGTGACCAGCCAGAACAAGAGTGAGACCCATCTCTACAAAAAAACAAACAAATGAAAAAAAAACCCAGAAAAATTAGCCAGCTCTGGTGGTGCACACTTATAGTCCCTGCTATTCAAGAGGCTGAGGGAAGAGGATCTCTTGAGCACGTGACTTTGAGGTTGATGCGAGCTACCATCCCATAGCACTCTACTCAGAGTGACGGAGTGAGACTTGGTCTCAAAAGAGAAAAAGTATTTTTTTAAAAAAGTATTTTTTAAAGTGTTTTTTTCTGTATGTTTTTCACAGGAGAATTTTCTTTTATTTATTTTATTACCAAAAGAAATTGTATTATACTGATCATTTCCATATGAAATTTTAAAGTTATTTGACTGGGTTAAAATTTTGTTCTTTCAGTTACAAAGGCATTGTACTCAAATAAAAGGAACAGTCATAATAACATTCATTAGAAGAGCAATAAGGCTTTGGTTTTCATGCAAATGAGCATAATCGAAATAGAATTGAGTTTCTTCAAGTGGATTGTGAAAGTTTGGTGGAAAAACTTAGAAGATAAATACCTCAAAGCTAAAGCAAATGCCATCTGTGTATGTAAATGAGATCAATTAATTTTAACAGGCAAATGAGAAAAATCAGTGATTTTCAAAATCTAGTAATTTGGTAACCATGAGTTTCATTAGCCTTTGTGTTTTAAACTTAATTATTCAAATATAGAACCAGATTGAAGTCTAATTTATGGAGAACTCATCCTTAAATTAATTACATGGCAGCCTTCCACTGCAAATGGAAGAACTGAGGATGGAATTATAAATGCTTAGTGCAGAGCATGGAATCCTTTGGTCATGGCTCTGGTTCTGGTCACGGTTCTGGTTCACCCTGGGGGATGGCATAGCATGACAGTACGTGGGCTTTGACTCAGACCAAGGTTTGAATCTCAGCGTTAACTCTTCCTACCTGGGAGCTTTTAGGTAACTTTGTCAACTTTTAAAGAGCTTCAATTTTCTTATCTATTAAATTAGGGAATTATACCCACACTGCAGAGCGATTGTGATGACTTAAATGAGTAGATGTGTGCAAGAATGTTTAGCCCAGTACTAAAAACACAGAAGAGAGTTGAGTTGCAAATGGTGCCCCAGGTCTCCTCCTACCTCACCTTCCTGGCCAGGGGAGAAGGGCTTGGATTGAGGCTGTGCTGTGTTTCTGGAATTGCTTAAGGAGGAGTGTGTGATCAGGCTGGCATTTCCCTTTAGTTTGCAATAATTTTATCTGACAGTGTTCTGTGGGTCTCTTACAGCATCACTTCCATTAAGAAAGCAAGATGGGCATTAGGAGCTCAGTCACTGGAATTGTTGAAAAGGTTAGGACAGCAGATGAGATAGGGAAGAACTCATGCATTTGGTTTTGTTTTGATTTTCTAATTGCAGTGACTGGTTTTTCTAATCCTTGCCTTTCCTCATCTCACCAAATTGTCTCATTATAGCAATCATGCTAACCAATGCTTCTATGAAATCTATTCAGTGACTTTGTGAGATAACTAGGATTACCACTGACATTACATAGACGCTCAGAGAGATTGCAGGGACTGCCCAAGGTGACAGCTAGGAAGTGACGGAGGTTCAAACTCATTTGGAAATTGCAAGTTTCACATGCATATAGATTTATGTAAATTTTAATTGACATATAATAATTTATACTTCATGGGGTACGTAGTGATGTAGCCTTACATATAAGGCATAGTGATCAGATCAGGGTAATCAGCGTATCAGTCATCTCAGACATTCATCATGTATTCATGTTGGGAACATTTAATATCCTCATTCTAGCTATTTGGAACTATAATTCTGGTTAACTGCAGCCATCCTTCAGTGGTATAGAACACAATTTGTTCCTCTTACCTAGTTCTGACTTCATGTCTTTTAACAAACTCTCCCTGTCCTGCCCTTCCCCTGCTCCTCTTCAGCCTTGAGTATCCTCTGTGCTTCTTTTCGATTCTATGAGATCAATATTTTTTAGCTGCCACATATGAGTGAGAATATGTGGAGTATGACTTTTTTATTCCTGGATTATTCGCTTACCATAACGTTCCCAGTTCCACCCATGAGCTTTATTTTTCTGAATTGAGGCTTTGACACCATGTGGATGCTGCTGGTGGTCCACAGGGAAGACTTGGTTAAAAGTGTACATATCACCATAGGCCCCAGTGAATGACAGGATTATAAGACAGCATAAACCTAATGGAAAACAGTTTTTCAGTTTCTTATAAAGCTAAGCATACACTGACCTAGGCATTTACCAAACAAAAACAAAACTGTATGTCCATACAAAGATCTGTACACAAATGTTTATAATTGCTTTGTTCATGTTCATCAACCAACTGGAAAAAAGTCAAAGATCCATCAACAGCTGAATAGATGAGCAACTGCAGCCGATCTGTAAAATAAAATACTACTCAGCAATAAAAATGAAAATACTGACAGACAATGCAACGTGGATGGGTTGTCAAAACATTCTAAACATGGCCTCAAAAATCTAACCTCTTGATAAAAAGCAGCATTAAAACATTTAAAGTGCTTTACCGAGTCCAGCTACTGAATTGGGTTATTATCAAAACACAAACCTGTGGTCCACCTCTGGAAGCAACTTTATCTACTGCATCAGTTATCACCCTGGATGCTGTCATCAAGGTCAGTTCTGCTTGGTGTAAGTTCAGCCAGAAATGATGTGAAAGTGTTTCAAGAAAGTTGGATTTGTTTGAGCCCAAGAGCACAATGTTTTGGCCTCATCAAAATCTGAAGGAATAGATTTTGAAGATTTCCTTGCATTGGATCACAAGGTGGCAACTTACAATGAACCTGACCCAGAAGCAATTTTCCAAGTGATATTGACTGGAGGACCAACCAGTATAAAAGTGCATGAATCAATGGATGAAGTAGAAGAAGCAAATTGGGATAACACAGAAATTGGGGAGACTCCAAAAGAAGAGGATGTCAGGCGTCTGATAATGCAGGTGAAGTTGTTTGCTGTTGAAAAATGCCCAGGTGTGCTGAGTGGTGCAGCCAGGGCTGAGAATTTTTTCTTCACTTAGGTTTGTAATAAGAATAGCAAACAGACCAAGATGGACTCTTTTTTTCAGAAAGAATGACCATAAGAAAACAGTAAATGTGTTGATTTTGTATGATACTGCACATGACATTGTATATATGATTTTGCTGTGTTTTGGGCATATAAGATTTCATATGATATTCTCTAATAAAAGCTATACAAGAAAGTAAAGTACATGTATGTATGTATCAGTACATTAGGCCTAGTCCCTATGTTGACCACCTTTGTGTATTGACCAGTTTGTTATAGCCCTCTGAGTGGTCAGCTTACAGAGGTTCTACTGTATACATATATATATTTGTATATACTTTATTATACATACTTTTATTATAAGTACTATATATATTGAAATATAGCTATGTAAGTACAATGTGTACTTATATGTTATATAAATATATATGTTATAAATACAAGACAACTTACAAGCATATACTTAGTATCAATTAATAAAACAGGGTAAATTCACACCTATTGCATACAGTGCTCACTGACTGGGAAGGGCACACTGATAACTTTGACTCAACCTGTACAAAAACAAAGCATGTAAATAAAATATGTACACCCCCTCATATTCTTAAATTAAAAAAATAAAGAAAATAATCATATAAATATGTAACTATATACTACCAAATGTATATAAATATTTAAATGTAAGTGTAAACCCACTTTTTGATATTATAAATATTATGAATGCCCTATTATTATATCCAGCAAAATGCTCACCAATGTTGTTTGTGAATGGTGGGATTATGGGTTTTATTTTTTTAATCTTTGAAGTTTTGGCTTTCCCACAGGGTCTGGAAAAATATGTTATTTACTCATTAAACATTAAATTAAATATCTGGTCATTGATTTTAAGAGAAGTGCATGGTTGGGTCAGACAGACACAGCGCTTCTCCCTCTTCAGGCTTCCAAGAGCTTCCAGGCCCAAGGTGACTGGTGGAGGGGCCTGCTTGGTGTCCACCAGGTACGGTTGGGCTTGACTCCCTAGTGCTTAGCGCCCTTTCACAAGCTTGAGTGACTCTTCTTCTAAATGACTCTCATAATACATACAGTGTTTTTAGTGTAACTGGAAAGCTAAAGGGTAAGTAAGGAACATTTCAGACCAGATTTCAACCTAGCTTGGTTTGAAGGATTGATGATGGACACAGATTATGTGCTGTGAACCGCAGTGACTGTAGCACATTTAAAGCCTCCGCAGGAGACTACCAGTGCATGGGTGGTGGGGGCCTTCGGTGTCAGGCTGTTAGGTTTTCTCTCCTTTGGATCTGGTGGCTGAGGTCACTTGGAAGTGCTACAGATAACTTGTATTTTAGGGACATCATATTCTTAACATTTCAGATTAGACCTTTATTGCCAAAAGAGTGAGTCTTAACTAACTCCACAGGAATTATGCAGCTGACAGTTGAGTGTGGGCTAAGAAAGTAGAGATTGGGGGAGATGAGGAAGGGTGTGGTCCCCCAGGCAGGGTGTGCAGGGGCAGGTGGAGGTTGAGGGTGGAGGATGAGAAGGGAAGAAGGCTCGAGACGAGGTCTAGTGGGAGAGTAAGCATGGAACAGACCGTGGAGTGCTCCATACAGAAAAAGAAAGGACCCTGTCTGTTAGGGTGACAGTGCCAGACACCTGCTAAGATGCTCGCTACCTACAGTCCCATTTAGTTCTTACTCCCTACCTTATTTGAGATGGATGGTAGTATTATGCTTAACAGTTAGGTTAGGCAACTTTGTCCAGGTAAAACAGCTTCGTGGGATTTGAATTCAGGCTGGTGTTTGAACTCCAGGCTTATGCCCAATTGCTCCACTGTAATCCCTCCCCCTCTGATCTGCATGGTCCTTGGTACACAGTAACCTGTCACTAATCCTTAATGTTTTAGTTTGTATTTAATACCTGGACAGAAACAGAGGCAAATTCAGTTTACTCAGGGCTTCTCATTTCCAATAGGCTAGACTATTTTTCCATCAGTATCTCAATCAATGAAAGAAAAAGATTTTTGTAAATGCACCATGAAATAGGGGAAATGAAACTCCACAATACCAAGGTCAGAAACAGTGCACCTGTGTTTGTTGTTCATGACAGCCCATGTGCCTGCCTGGGCCCTACAGATGAAACCATGCTATTGATGTAGTTTTCTAATGAACTTGAAATAATGGCTCAGTCAAAAGCCACAAGGTGAAAAAGATAAGAAAACTGTCTTATAGGGAGGGTAGATCAATAGTAAAGTTAATTGGTGGAGATGTTTACATTTGGAGGGCCCAAGAATGCTATGGAATCCGTAATCACAAGCTAAACACCAGGCCACTCCATATGCAACATGATCTCCCAGCACACAATTAAAATACAATTTACTTCTATACAGTGATTGCCTAAATAAAATTGGAAGTGAAACTCTTTGACAATATGCACCTTATTTTCTTGCCAGAAAGGGAGGAGAACCCAGATCTAGCTCCGCTGAACACTTATGGGATTCTGGGTAGGTAGTGAACTTCTCTAAGCCTCAATCTCATTATCTGTAAAATGGTGGTTATCATCTACCTCATAGGAGTGTTGTATTAAAAGAAGAAGTAGGCAAAACACATGCCCACTGCTGGCTGGGCACAGTGATAAGGGCTCAGTAGATAGCAGGAAAAAGAACATTCTAATAGGCTAAATTGGAAACCAAATCTCCCTGAAGTGAGGGCCTTCCTTGAAGACTTGACTTCTTTGATCGTATTGGTCAACTTCTACCCAAGGTCTGACTGAACTAATTATCTTAGGACAATCTTTTAACTTGTAAATAAGTCAAAGGTTCAGATTCTGAACAAAGATCCTGTTTGATTTTGGATAAGAATGTTGAAAATAATATAAAGAGCATCAGTTCAAGAATTAGATAATCCTAGTTTCAAATTCTACGACCTTGATGTGTTTGTAGATCGTGTGTCTATCTTCTTTAGAGAAGTTTCTCTTCAAGTCCTTTGCCCACTCTGAGATGGGGTCACTTGTTCTTTTCTTGCTAATACGTTTGAGTTCTCTGTGGATTCTGGTTATTAAACCTTTATTGAAGAGGTATAACCTGCAAATATTTTCTCCCATTCTGAGGGCTGTCTGCTTGCTTTACTTGCTATGTTCTTGGCTGTGTAGAGCTTTTTAGTATGATCAGGTCCCAGTAATGTATTTTTGATACTGCTTCAATTGCCTTGGGAGTCCTCCTCATAAAATATTCACCCAGGCCAATTCCTTCAAGAGTTTTCCTTGCACTTTCTTCAAGTATTTTTATAGTTTCATGTCTTAGGTTTAAATCTTTTATCCAGTGAGAGTCTATCTTAGTTAATGGTGAAAGGTGTGGGTC
>CAUYPK010114290.1:0-17351 GCA_963574355.1 Loris lydekkerianus | reverse complement strand
GTGAGACTAGCCTATATCACAAAATCTCAAGACCAGAGATGTTGGTGTGGATGTGGAGAAAAGGGAACACTTTTGCACTGCTGGTGGGAATGCAAATTAATACATTCCTTTTGGAAAGATATATGGAGAACACTTAGAGATCTAAACATAGATCTGCCATTCAATCTGGTAATTCCTCTGCTGGGCATATACCCAGAGGACCAAAAATCACATCTTAACAAAGATATTTGTACCAGAATGTTTGTCACAGCCCTATTCATAATTGCTAAGTCATGGAAAAAGCCCAAGTGCCCATCGATCCACGAATGGATTAATAAATTGTGGTATATGTATACCATGGAATATTATGCAGCCTTAAGGAAAGATGGAGACTTTACCTCTTTCATGTTTACATGGATGGAGCTGGAACATATTCTTCTTAGTAAAGTATCTCAAGAATGGAAGAAAAAGTACCCAATGTACTCAGCCCTCCTATGAAACTAATTTAGGGCTTTCACATGAAAGCTATAACCTAGTTACAACCTAAGAATAGGGGAAAGAGGGAAAGGGAAAGGAGGGAGGTGGGAGGTGGGTGGAGGGAGGGGTATTGGTGGAATTACACCTGCAGGGCATCTTACAAGGGTATATGTGAAACTTAGTAAATGTGGAATGTAAATGTCTTGGCAAGGTAACTGGGAAAATGCCAGGAAGGCTATGTTAACTATTGTGATGAAAATGTGTCAAATGGTCTGTGAAACTAGTGTATGATGCCCCATGATCATATCAATGTACGCAGCTATGATTTAATAAAAAAAAAAAAAGAGGATACAAGTTGGACACTCTATTAATCATTCTTGTTGGAGTTGTATGAGCTCTGAGCTGTTGAATTGGGTTAATTCAATTAGAAATACCCAGAGATATCATAAATCTCTTCACTTTTAGTGCATCATTAATTTTATGACAAAATTAACCCAACACCCATTAGAGCAACCAGCAAATCTTGATAATTTTTTTTCTTAGTCTGTTTCAGTTTGTGTTTGATGGGGTCCACAAACAATTTTAACAGTTCACTACATTTTAATCTGGAGCTTCCTATTGCTGATGGGATCCTAGGATCAATGGTGATATTATTATTGCTATTGCCCTGTGGGTACAGTCAATGAATAACATAGCTAGCTGTGATACATGAAACCTTTCCTGACCACACAGAACCATCCTTGTTACTTTCTGCGTGCAGTATGCTGATAACCTTGCATATTTAATTGTAATTGAGAGTCGAGTGACTTCTACAGAGTATGTATTTTAATTAGCTATCAAATGAAGAGGGAGGCTGTTTGTCTAGATATTCTTTCTTTATACTAAGTGAATAAAAATGTGTTATTTTCAAATCATTTAATAGGCAGGATAGAAATCTTAATTGAATTTTAACAGAAATTATATTAAAAATAAAGGGAAAATAATTCAAGATTTTAGAATTTCATAGAAACAAATGAAATATAAAATTGAGACAATATTCTGTACATCTCAAATACTTTTGTGTCTAAAAATTTTAAATGAAAACAAAGGCTGGGCACAGTGACTTATGCCTGTCATCCTAGCACTTTCAGAGGATGACACAGGTGCCTTGCATGAGACCAGCCTGAGCAAGAGTGAGACCCCATCTCTACTAAAAATAGAAAAAATATACAGTTGTTGTGGTGGGCACCTGTAGTCTCAGCTACTTGGGAGGCTAAGGCAAGAGGATGTCTTGAACTCAACAGTTTGAGTCTGCTGTGAGCTATGATGATGCCACGGTACTCTAACCAGGGCAACAGAGTGAAACTCTGTCTTCAAAAAAAACAAAACAAAAAAGCAAAGAAAACAAAAACTATTAGGCAAACACTATTTCAGCTTTACACTTTGCCTTGTGCCATTCCCATGTACAGTACTAGCAAAATAGTTGGTTACAATAATGTCAGTCTTGCAAGTAATTTTGAATTTTGTAAAACTATAACTATTGCCTTAGTCTCAGAAGTTTGTATCAGACAAACCTGTATCTCCTAAACATACAATGACCATCCCCATGCCATTGTGTAGTTCTGCAAAATATGGGCTGATAAAGATCCCTTGAAAGAGAGTTTCATGTTTACATGGATGGAGTTGGAACTCAAGAATGGAAGACAAAGTATCCAATGTACTCAGCCCTACTATGAAACTAATTTATAGCTTTTATATGAAAACTATAACCCAATTATAGCCCAAGAATATGGGGAAAGGGTAAAGGGAGCAGAGGAGAGGGAGGAGGATGGGTAGAGGGAGGGTAATTGGTGGGACCACACCTACGGTGCATCTGACAAGGGTACATGTGAAAGTTACTAAATGTAGCATATAAATGTTTTAACACAATAACTAAGAAAATGCCTTGAAGGCTATGTTAACCAGTTTGATGAAAATATTTCAAATTGTATATAAAACCAGCACATTATACCCCATGACTGCATTAATGTACACAGCTATGATTTAATAAAAATAAAATAAAATAAAATACATAAAATAGACTTGTTCTCTGTGAACTCTCACAGCAGCATCCAGTCCTAGCATTATAGGTCAGTTAACACCCTCCATTTTTGTTGTGTGTTGGATTGGAGTAAGACAATGAATGTGTCCTGATTTTCTAAAACTTTCCTGTGTTTAGTACTGAAAACTGAGCACTCTCAGAGACATCTTAGTCCTGGGCAAAGCCGGACAAGAGCACTGTAATGTGCTGTGCTAAAACCCTCCCTACTGTCCTCAGGAAGTAGGGGTCGAAGAGTGGCTAGTGAGGGCAATAAATACTTCTCTGTTTGAACAGATGTGAACCATTTTATTTTATTTATTTATTTATGTTTAGACAGAGTCTCACTATGTCACCCCAGGTAGAGTGCCATGGTGTCATAGCTCACAGCAACCTCAAACTCTTGGGCTTAAGCCATTCTCTTGCCTCAGCCTCCCAAGTAGTGGGGACTACAGGCACCTGCCACAATGCCCGGCTGCAATTTTTTTGTTCCAGTTGTCCTTGTTGTTGAGCTGGCCCAGGCTGGGTTCGAACCCACCAGCCTCAGTGTATGTGGTGGATGCCATAACCACTGTGCTATGGGTGCCGAGCTGGATGTGAACCATTTTATGATGCGTTCCCTTCACACCCCTGGAAGGGATCCTAATACAAATAGCATTTATATGCTACATTTAGTAATTTAGACATTGTGCCTGGGTGACTTTATCATCTCCTGAGCCAGAGACGTCATCAAAACAACCTTAGGAATCTCCAATCCCAAAGGGGGTTTAACTTCCCTGTTGGCTTGTGTGGCCTCTGAAGACAGAAGTCAGGGCCCTCCTGATGAGGAGGCTTGCAGGGAGCATTGACCCAGGTCTAGGATTGGTTCAGCCCTGCTCTAGGTCATAGAAGCACCCATGACAACAAGGAGTGGGTCTACCAGGGGACTGAGCCCTCCCAACAGCCACAATATTCCACCTGGGCAAAGATACATCTCTGTCACCATCACATGGCATTTGCTCGCTTCCTGGAACCATTTGCTTGAGTGGTATGTAGAAAAATGTTTAGGATTATAAAAATCATTTGGGGCCATAGATTAGAGCCATGGAGTCTTCGAGTTCTGGGAAAATGTTTGAAAGGAAAGATGGGATAACGCTGATGCCTTATAAACCATCTCTGCTTTGGATATGTGATTTCATCTGCCTGCAGCCCCTTTCTCTTCCTCTTCATCTTATGAATAATTAACATTTCCCCAAGATTCAATTCAAATGTCACTGCTCCAGGAAAACTTCCCCTTACTCTTCCCATCTGGATTAGAGGCCCCTCCTCACACTCTTCCCCAGAACTCATCATAGGGTTCTGTAACTATAACTTAAACATGTGTTCCTCACAGCACTACTGCAGCAACATACTGTAACCTCTGTGAGCTGACCACCCAAGGGACTGTGACAAACTGGTCAACATACAAAGGTGGTCAATATCAGGAAATAGGCCTACTGTACTGATATGTACATGTGGTGCATGTCTGGCCTATGAAAATTTGATCAACTTAAGGAGGTGGTCAACGTAGGGAAGTGGTCAACTACACAGGCTCTACTGTATTCCATGGTGCCTGTACGACCACAGCTGCTCTAAAAGGATCTTCCCTAGTCCCTGGATGGTCATGCTTTGAACAGAATGACGCTATCTCTGAGACCCTATCTCCCCATCTCTGGCTGAAAATGGAATAGCTATGAACAGCTGGCCCAAAGTCCTCTCCAGGAATGACAGCGAATGATTTGTCACCTAATGCAGTAGTTTCAGTGCTATTTGTGCATCATTATTCCCACTGGAACTTAAAAAAGACAAATTCCATTCTCAAAGATTCTTATTTAGTAAGTCTAGGATGGGCTCAAGTAATGGTATTTTAAAAAAAAAATCCTCAGGCTATTTGGAGAAGCAGAGCCATGAATGACTGTGGACTAGCATGGACAAAAGGTCTGGTCTCATTAGACTTTCTTCTTTTAGAAAGGTTTTTAATTTAAAAAAAAAAAAAAGGTGTATTTACTTAAAAACATTCAGAATGTCAACAAAAGAGCCACATTTTTTTTCTTTTTCTTTCTTTCTTTCTTTTTTTTTTTTTTTTTTTTTTGCAATTTCAGAGTGGCATTGAATTAACAGAAAAATTATTTCATTTAGGGTTAAGGAGAGGCCCTATATGAAGATAAAAATACTACTTATGCTGTGCACCACCAAGAACCTGCTTTGAATTTCCATGCCAATTTGCAGCCCTCATATTATACTAGGCAAGGTTAGTGGCTATGGAAAATATCACTAGGACAGGGCAATCTAAAGACACATTCAGTAGTGTGTGAACTACAGACAGAGAAACTATACAGTTTAAAAACAAATGTTAGATAACCTTACCTTTCAATTTTTTTCTTTAAAAGGACTTATGTATCAGAGAATAATACCAAACAGGTAAGGAAAAAAACCGTACTGGAACCAACTTGTTTATCATCATCCTCAGCTTCCTCAGCTTGCTCTCCTGGCTTGCTCTTTTCAGCCCTGATGGCTCCCTTTTTCTAACATCTGGCTTCCCTTTAACGTGACATGCAGCTGTAACCTTTTTGCATGGCTCCTTCAGCTCAGCATAAGCTGCTTGTCATCACAGCAGTGTTAGTCCACATGTCTCCTGGTTTCTTTGCAACATCACCAACATACAAGCCAGGATGTTCCCCTTTGACGTTTTGGTGATAACTCAGAAAGAAGAAAAAAAGACCAAAGGAGGCATCTTGGGCATGTTTGGGTCTTTGACCTTCTTTTCTGTGTCCCCATTAAATGAGACATAGGTTTTCATTTTTCTTTCACCATGAGCTTTGTCTGCCTTTGCTGTGTCTTCAAATTTTCCAATCTCTTTAGCAAACATGGTCTTCCACCTCTTAGAACACTTGAGTTAAGTAAAGAATTTGGATGCTTCTTCATGTGTTTCTCCCAGCAAGATTGAACAGAGAATTCATGTGATAACATTTACCTCCCAGCTTCATTTTGCCTGTGCTTAGGAATTTTTTGTGAGCTAAGCATTGAGTCAGCCGGTGCCTAACAGCTTTCACTTGCCCCAGAGTGTCTCTACGGAGCCCAGTGGACCGTGGGAGCAGGAACCAGACTCAACCTTAACACAAACCAATTCGATTTTCTTTACTGGAAATTTGAACAACAACAACAAAAAGTATGAATCCAATTTTATAATGAACAGTGGAACAAAGTGAGAGAATGTTGTGGGGTTGAGTGAGGGCTGTTGAACATCAAAGGCCCCTGGAGCCTTTGAGGAGTTACCAGGGAGCAGAATGAATGTGGATGGTGATGAAGCTGGTCGTAAGACAGAGACGAATAGAACTGACACAGAGAGAGAAGCTGCCACCATAGAGGAGTGAGAGACACAGACAGAGAGAGGGCTGGGCCAGGTGGCTCATGCCTGTACTCCTAGCACTCTGGGAGGCTGAAGCAGGTGGACAGCTTTCGCTCGAGTTTGAGACCAACCTGAGCAAGAATGAAACCCCCATCTCTACTAAAAATAGAAAACCTAAGTGCAATCCCAGCTGCTTGGGAGGTTAAGATAAGAGAATTGTTCAAGCCCAAGAGTTTGAGGTTGCTGTGAACTATGATGCCATGGCACTCTACCCAGCATGACAGAGGGAGAGTCTGTCTCAAAAAATAAATAAAAAAAAGACAAAGTGTCAGAGAAAAACAGAGGTGGGCAGAAAGATAGAACAGAGACAGCTAGAGAAAGTGAGAGAAACAGGCAGATGGAGAGAGAGAGAAACCTCCTTCAGAATTGCCTCCATCAGCTTAGTCCTCCAAACTGGAAACCTCTGCGGACTTCTCCCTCATCGCCCGTACCCAATCTTCTCACTTCCTCCCCCCAAAATGCCCTTGATGTAATTTTCCCCTTTCAATCCTGAGGTCCCTGCCTTAGTCTGGGCCTTCATCAGCACTTGCCAGGACTATGGCAAAAATCTCTCAGGGATCTCTTCCCCGGTAAAATCTCTCCATCACCTTTGCTAATCACACCAGCTTATCCTTTGGTTTAAGACACCGCAGGCTTCCTGGACTGGCCTTGCCTGCCTCGTTTCCTCTCCTGTGAGCTTCAGCCTCCTTGCACATCCTTTCTCTTAACAGAGCAAATCCCTTTGTAAATGGGCTTCCCTCAACCTTCCCTTCTGTGTTTGGCAATCTCCTCCTCAGCCTTCAAAATCTAGCTCAAAAATACCCCCCAGAGTGCCTCTTTCACTACTTTCAGACAGAGTTAGCTTATTACAAAGTTCCTATCTTCCCCATTAGACTGTGAGCTTCTTGAAGATGAGGCCTCTTTTCTATTACCCTCTGAATTCCCAGGGCACAGTGAATGTGTATTGTCACGAACTGAATTTGTGGGACTGCAGGTAACAAGGGAATGATGATTGTGAGAGTCAGGACACTGCTGGATGGAAAGGCTCCACTCTCCTCCCAGACTCAGCCTTTAGATTGTGTCTGTCCACATTCACCCTCACAAATGCTCTGAATATTCCAAACAAACTCTTCCCCACAGCTCCATAGAAACCTCAGCAGAGGCTCCTAGAGGCGACGGTTGTGGGGTACAAAGCAGAGTGGATGGAGTGAGGCAGTTGTTTGTCTGTGTGGGTATGTGGACTTGGACTGCCCTGAATGCAACAGAAGAGCAATTTCTTTTTTTTTTTTTTTTAAACTTTGAATCCTAAGAAAATGTCTCAATTAAAAAACTTAACAAAACTTAACATTGAGAAAGGAGATGGTAGAAATGTGAATTAATTCATTTTCCATAATCTGAACCACTTAGGGACTCCAGAAAAGTTTTAGGGGGGAAATCTGTGTTCAAGCAATGTTGAAACAACCACTCTAATGCAGAAGTACACACACAAGGGGCAATTTCTGACCAACTCTTATTTTGCATATTTTATTCCCTTTGACAGTGATGACAAATGGAATAAAACTTCTGTTCACTAGAGGAAGCTCAGCAGCATGTACCAGGGCTATAATTTGGAAATATCTGGTGCATAAGCATGATCCAGGGTCCTACTGAACCTCATTTTAGGGACTCATGAATCCTGGTTGCTTCCATTGACTGAAAAAGATACTGTAAAATCTTGAATTGTGCAGTAAATGTTTTCATTTCAGTTGTGACTCCCACTTGAATCACATGGTATCACATAGAAAATGAGTAAGGAAGGGGCGGATGGAAGCCAGCTGCAAATTGAGAGGCTTGTCTGGGCAGAGAGTTTTGTAGGATGCAGATTTGATTGTAAGCCAACTATTTAAAAATCTTCTCTCCTAAGGGTGAGGAGATTCCATAGGTACATATTTGCCATCTGGAGTGGACTGCGCAATTCATCTAGAAACCTGCATGACTGCACACTTGAAATTAATCATGGTGATGAATAAGGAGAGCATGCTGGGGCAGGGAGGTCAGTTTCATTCGATAAGAATAGAATATGCGTTCTAGCTGGGAATGTGCTGACATTCATTGCAGTCAGGAAAATTCTACACAGAGCCTCTCCCTCTGGAGAGGATTCCTGGGAAAGCAAAGGGCTCCCTGTGTGGTCATAAAAATGAGAACCCCCTCAAAGCCCTGGGTTTTGATGGTGTCCAGAATCGCAGTAATCTTAACGCCATCTGATGCTACCTTTTTTTTCTTCCTGGAAGGGAAACATCTCTCCATCCACGCCTGCAGGGCTTCCTGTGTTTGTCCAAATTACGTTAGAAGCAGAACACCTCGTTTGTAATCAAGTACCAGTTGGAGCTGTTTCCTACGAAACGTATGGTTTTAATTTTGAAACTCTCCATTCATTGTTCTTTAGCACTGTGAAGGGCTTGGGACCAGCTAACTGCTTCCTCTTGGCTTGGACAAAACTAAGCACAGATCTAGCTAAAACATCAAGGGGACCAGAGCCAAATTTTGTTGCATTTTGTTGCTGCTGTTGTTTACTTTTGAAAGAAGTTGGACAAAAAGGAAAAAAAAAGCAGCAGTAAGAATGTGCTTGAAGATGGCTTGCATTGTTTTAGTGAAATAGGAACATTTCACTATAAAAGACATTTCCTTCCATATGAGAAAGAGTACCTCACTGTTTCAACTTAACTCTTGATATTTGAAATGCTTAGGGAGCAGAAGAAATCTTATAAAGGATCATAGACTCAAGGGATGAGAGACCATTTGAAGAATCAGTGAATATAACTCCTTGATTTAGTAAGACCAGAATCTGCAGTTTTCTTATGAAGTGACGCAGCCTGTAGATAGGTATTGCAGGTAAGTCTAGGTCCTGGTATTTCTCTGCTTATGTATCTTAGAAGGGTCATCCAGAAATTCTACTTTCATGTTTCTGAAGATGACTTCTGAATCTTTGTGTGCAGAGGAAACGACATTAAACAGAACTGGGTTAAAATCCCAAATTTGCCCCTTCATTGCTATAAAAGCTTGCATAAGTTATTTGAACCCTCTGATCCTTGGTCTCCTCCTCTGTAATGTGGGATAATAATAACTATCTTAAAGAGATGATTTTAAAACTAGATTAGATAATTCCATACACCCACACACACATCTCTATGTTCCACCATATACAACATAATTTTTTTCAAAAATTAAATTAAAACGAAAATATAATGTATAAATTTGAACATAAATTGATTGATTGATCTTTTGAGACAGGATCCTTCTCTGTCGCCCAAGATAGTGCGGTGGCATTATCACAGCTTATTGGGTTTTTCAAGGTCCTGGGTTCAAGTAATTCTCCTGCCTCAGCTTTCCAAGTAGCTGAAACTACAGGCATCACACCTAGCTAATTTTTTTTATTTTTTGTAGAGACAGGGTCTCACTGTGTTGTTCAGGCTGGCCTTGAACTCTTGGCCTCAAGCAATCCTCCCACCTTAGTCTCCCAAAGTGCTAAGATTAAAATCATGAGACATCACACTCATTCCTGAATGTAAATTTAATATAATGGATGCTGTTTTACTGAAATTAAATGCATTGACAATGTGACTTCGACAGAGTTAATGATGGTTTGTTTGAGCCCTTAACTCTTAAGGGTCCCAGGAATTCGATTTAGTCCTCAGAGATACCACTCATCCTATTTGCCATGTCATAATGAGTTTTCAGGTGCTAGTTTTCCAACTCTTTTTGAGACTGTTTCCCAGACCAAAGAGGGATCTTGTTTACTCAGATAGCTCCTTAGTAGGCCAGGCAAAGCACCACCAGTGCTGCACCTGGCCATGATCACCCAGAGGAACCTGCATCTTGGTACTCTCCTAGACACCCGTATCTGAGAAGACTTAGGGACCCGTGTCCTGCTAACATCCCCAAAGAGATGCTGAGACATCTTCTACAGGGGAGTTATATGTTAACTTTGTCTTTTAAGGGGATCATGTTGGCAGCAGTTTGAGGATAAGTTGGAGTGGCTGAGAAGGAAGTGGGGCCCACTGGGCCATAGAAATACTCCAAACTCACGCACCTGGCATTCATAACACCAGAGCACAGTCACTATGCATGGCTTCCGTTTGTTTGCCCCTCTGAAAGATCTGCTTCTGCCAAGATGCCCTGCTCTACCCTCCCTGAATGCATACTGTATTGAAGCCCTTACTTACATTGTCCCCTTCATTTCTAACGTCTCCTTCCACTTCATTTCTAATGTCTCCAAAAATCCTAACCACTTTTAGGTTGCATCTTCTCCACTCAGTGTTCCTTAGTTTGTTCAAATAACCTAATTAATTCATGAATACCTTGTATTGAGATATTCATGTTCAATACTATGATTTATCTCTTCCAGCAATTAGGTTCAAATTTGATAGCAGAGACATGTTTTGCATAAGTGGTATTTTACCTTGTTTTAACCTACTGCAGCTCATTGTTCAATGATTACTCTGTAATTTGCTGAACAAACAGATGAATAAATTAACCACCCATGACTCATCTTGTAAGCACCTGTATATAGAGCTGTAAGGGAATTATTTAGTCACTGCTTAAAATGTATTTGAATCGGTTGCTTGACATTAAGTTCATAAGTGAAAATGAAGCTTATTTAATGAATTATGTTGCAGAGGAACATAATACATAATGGAAAGCCACAGAAAGTGGCAGTGGTGTAGAAAAAATAACATTTTACTGATTTACAAAGAAAGTGAAAATAGAAGAGAATCAGTGAAAAGACTAAATAATTTTTCTCCTTATTTTTATGTATGTTTAGCTTTGGACTGTGACAAGAACCGAATTGCAGATTAAAGATAGCCCTTTTAGTTTAAGAACTAGGCACTGCTTAGCAGGAATATATTGAAATTGTATAAACCAGTAAGTTAAAAAATACTTTAGGAAATCTAGGATCTTCAGTCAAAGCTGGACCAATGCTTAAGATGTAAGTTTAAAGAAAGAAAGCCAACAGAAAGCCAAGTCATGCTTAAAAGGGCTATCTTAAAACATTAATCTTCTCTGAGTTTTTCTACGAACTTATACCAAATCCTCAGGGTAATCGGGACTTAGCTACATCTTAACTGTTACTCTTTTGATAATTTTTTTAAAAATAGAAAATGCAGTACTGATTAGATCATCATCAAAACCCTTTCCAACTCTGCTATTATTACTGGGGAGATACTCAACCAATTCCATCGTTTTTATTTTCTTTACTCCTAGTAAGTTTCCTTGCAAACATAAAGTGAATGAGTGAATAAAGAACGAAGAAATGATACTGTCATCTAGTGACAGCCCGTTGAATGGTGGGTTTAGTGTATCAGAAGAACTGAACAATCTTCATAGGCTCATGCTTCAAAAATTCAATATTTTAAAGGTCATAAAATACCATAAAAATCTTAGCTGATCTTAATGCCCTTCGCTTTAGGTCCCTGGTTCCAGGTACATCTCCAGCTCTGATCTCTACTCCTCTACTCCTATCTGAGATTCCAGTCTTGCCATGGTTTCTTGGGTTTGGTTCAGTGTCTATTCTCCCAGGAATCTAGGGTCCCAGGGCTGATCCACAGATACACTGTACCTACCTTTTGTCAGTAAATGAATTAATCATTCGATTAGTCTGGGGGGAAATGTAGTTTGTGTAAAGTCACTATCTCACTCTATTCATATTATTTATTCACTTTGAAGATTTTTTTCATTGCTATAAAAGTTGAGCTTATGGGTCTTCGATTTTCAGAACTAAACCTTTACCCTTTTATTATACAACCATTTTATGTTGGCTCTTTTCCCAGTGTGCTGGCACTTCTTCGGTCTTCCATGAAATGTTAAAGAATACAGATGTAACCTTGGAAAAACCTCAACCAATTCAGCAAGTACTCTTTGAAGTAAGTCATACTCCTTCCTACTTGCATGTTTGAATACAACTCCACAAACACGCTGCCGTCTGCCCCTTGCTCTCTTCCCAGATTGTCCTTATCTCTATCCATAGTGTGGTCCTACTGCCTACTGTATCAATCAGACTGTATGACTGGCTGCTTGTGACAGAAATTTAACACTAAAATGCTTAAGAAAAAAAGGAATTCATTTCTTACAAAGAAATGACTGAATCTAGGGCCATATGTGGTCTTGGTTTGGTAACATCTTCCATGGACAGGGGAAGAGGCCACTGAAAGCTTCCAAAGAGGGAGAGTCAGAGAGATTGAGTACCCCACCTGACCTTCCAGGGTCCCACCAGGCACGCAGAAGCCTGTGGCTAGATTGATAACAGAACCCGCAGCAAAGTGAGAATTTGGCAGCCATTCTGGATAGTTCTAGCCTCCCACTCCTAGTTATCATTAAATCCACTTTGAAAATTTGAATTAGCCATATATTTGAACATAAGAAGAAAACAGATCCAGGAAGAAGGTAAGCCCTTCAGTTAGTTATTATAAAGATCAAAACCCAGGAGCAGGAAATCAAGTGTTTCAGCTGTGCTATTGAATCAATTCAATGAGGTGAATACACAATCCTGAAACAATAGCCCTTTCTGAGCCAGAGTTTACACAATAGAGTACAAGAAAAGGTGACTCTCCACAGGAGGCCTCGCTAGCACTCCCCCAACCCGCGCTGGCCTTGTCTTGTAACCTGACCTTGAGTTTTGCACAGGCATCATTTATAAGAGTTAATTGCCTTTCACCAGATAGCATTTACTCTATTGGTTATCTCCAAAGACAGCAGCCCTAGGTTGGAAGCTTGTGTTTACGGGATTGAGTAGGGCACGAGCACAGCCAACTAAAACAGATCTGGTGCTCTGTCAGGACACTAGAGAGGACAACAAAGTCAGTGTGTTTCTGACTACTTGGCCCTTTGCCTTAAACGAAGTGTTAGGTTCCCTATCTGAGAATTCTGCTGCCCTTTGCTGGGAAGACCAGTTGCCTGGATGATCTAATCATTTCCCCCTTTGCCAGCCTCCGTGTGTAGTCCTTTGTTGTAATGAAGCAACATCCCCTGCAATCTCTGGGAATGACATAGGAAGTTAGAAGCACAAACACAGGGAATGCAGCCTTCCTCTATGACACTGGCTTCTGTCTCAGTGTAAATGTTTCCATAGCTACCCAGACATCTTATTTACAATGGGGTGCTATTGCAGAGTGCGGGCACAGGGACAATACACTTATAGTACAAATTCCCACTGTGCAGTCAGTTATGGCGAAGTGTCACATACAGCTGATGAACTGGCTGCTTCTCACAGGGCCAAACACGAGACGCCTCTCTGCTCTGAGAGAATCTGTGACTCAAAACCAACAAAAAAGGAGCTGAAGTAGATGGCTCTTTGGTACATTACCACAGATTTTAGTATCCCCAATTTTTATTAATTAATCTTTTATAGACATAACAGCTCCTGATAAAAATGACGACTGCCCTTGTGATTTCCTTGTGGGTTTTTCTATCCCTTGGAGTAATGAGGAGGTGAATGCAGAGGCCAGACCTTTATACTAGAAGTGAACTGGACTATTAGGGAAAGTTCTCTGGAAAAGCCAACCAGCCAACAAGCAGTGGTGGCTCTAGAAGTTCCATAAAGAAAGGACTTAAAAAAAAAAAAAAAGAAGAAGAAGACTTAAATGTGGCAACTTATTTGGAAGGGACAGCCAGAGGACTTTTGTCTTGAAGGTGGATAGCAAATACTGTGTTTTGAGGAGGGGTAGTATGGTGGATATTATGGACGGCAAGAGACCCTGAGCCATCTCCTGGCATCATTGCCCTACATACGCTTGACATCCCCAAATACCTAAGACACAAAGATTTTATCTAAACTAAACTAAATCCGACCAGTGTCATAATTCAGGTGCTGAGGTTAAACAAAGCCAAGCATGAACCCTCTCAACCCTTTGATGTATTACTATTCACATTTCCTCTCCTTCCCTCACGTCTGTCTTGCTATAAAGTCAGACCAATAAACTGGCCAGAGCCATAGAGTAAGTTGGTGGAATCTAGTTTACTAATTCTGTTAACTCTGATGTCTCAGGGACAAGCAACTGTACAATCACAGATGACAAAACACCAGAGACACGTACACAAGTACAGACAAGCTCTCTTAAATGGAAAAGGAACTCTGACAGATAAACTCAAAGGCAGCTTTCATTTTCAGGCACGAGGAGAGTTGGTTTCCACGTGAGCACAGCGCCCTCTGGTGCTGCTTTAATGTTCTGGCCTTTGGAACTGGCTAAGGAAACAAAGCCCTTCACAACTTGACCAACATCAACCATGTATGTAACAGGACTTACTATTCTCATACCAACCTTAGTTTAGATTATTTTTCTCACTGTCTAGTGGATGCCAATCTTAGTCCTGCATCAGAATCTTGCCTTATTGAGGCAGGATAAGCATCATGGTCTTTCTCCCTACACAAATACATCTTTTTCATCCTTCATGTTTTTGTTAACTTTATCTCCAGGCTTTTGCTGACTACTTCAGTTCATTGTGGTCATTCCTTGCATTCTTCTGGCATTTATGTTAGATTATTGTTCAGCTGAGCACTTATGAGTTTCCTATACTTCATCTTCTCTCCCAACTCAACCTGAAATCAGCCTCATTGTGACATAAGAACTCAGTAGATATTTCATACTGAGCCGAATGAATTTCCAACAAGAATGCAGCCTTGCACCTGGCAGAGTCTCTGGGGACTTCTCATTCGGACATGACACATAAATAGAGATTGGGGTAGGCAGATAAAATCCAGGGAGCACAGTTGAATTTGAATTTCAAACATATTTATAAATATGGATCATACATATACAAAAAAATTATTCATTCTTGATCTGACATTCAAATTGAACTAGGAATCTTGTTTTATTTTGTTTTTCTAAATATGACATCATTTCCCAGGATGGATTACTCTTTCATCTTAAACAACTAAACAAACCAAATGAAACAATGATTTTGAGAAACTGCCAAACAGATAGTGCAAGAGAACAATTCCTGAAGAAGTGAGCAAAGGAGACAAACTTTATAATTGCCCCAGTTTAATTTCTAGCAAGTATGTTCAAGCTTCAGCACAGAAAGAGGAAATTCTCAGAGCTTGGCAGACTCTCAGAGCTGAGGACAGAATTGAGAGTTTGGGGAAGCCACGCTGGCTAGGACTCATAGGGCAGAGAACCAAAGGGATTGCAAAGGGCTTTTCTTGATTCTTCAGCTGAGTACTGATCAGTGCATGTTTATAAAGAAACTACCCAAAGGGGCGAGGGAATAACTAGATAGGAGTAGGTGGAACAATTTCTGGTGCCCTCATAAGCATAAATATAGTTCGTGTTCTCAATAACCGGAGAGGGAAAACCTCATAATACATAATGAAGGTAGAAATTGTCAAATTGGATTTTTAAAAAGCGGTACCTCATTATATCCCATCTCTATATACTTCAAATCTTAGTAAATAAATAACTTAAAAGTGTGTTAAAATAATACAGCATGTTAACACTAATCAAAGAAAGCTGAAGTGGTTATAGAAGCCTAAGACAAGGTTGACTTTAGAGCAAAAAATATTGTCAGGCTAACGAGTGTTATTTCACGATGGTAAAAGGAGAAGTCATAAAAAGAATGAAATAATTCTAAATGTTTATGAACCTAACCACAGAGCTTCAAAATATACAAAACAAAATGTGATGGAACTGGAAAAAGAAATGGACAAATCCAGAACTATAGCCCAAGCTTTTAATATTCTACTAATAATAGATTAAATAAACAGGAAGAAAATCAAGATAGAAGACTGATTGCCAAAAAATCTGATCCAGTTGATATTGACAGAATACTCCACCCAAAGAGACAGGAACTCTTATAAGTGTGTCCTACACATTGACTAAGATAGAGCATATGCTATACCATAAAACAAGACTCAGTAAATTTAAAATAATTCAAATAATTAAAAGGTATATTATCTAACCACAAATTAATAATGAATGTGAGAAAATTATTTGGAAATTAAATGTGACACAATTTAAAAAATAAACCAATTAAAAAATAGGGATCACGAGGAAGATTAGAAAGTATATTGAATAGAAGGAATGAAGATTAATATATCAAAATTTGTGGGATGCTGGTTAAATAGTGGAAAGGGAGAAATACATCTATGCTTATAGCAGGAAAGAAGGAAAGGGCAACCATGACCTAAGTTTTAATCTTAAGAAAAATAAGGGGAAAAGGTAAATTGAAACAGAAGTAAACAGAATATAGAAAATAAAGACAAGACAGAAATCTGTGGAATAGAAGGACAAAAACCAAACAGAGAAAATCAATGAAACCATAAGTTTGTTCTTTGAGGTATTAATAAAATTGATAAAATTCTAGTTAGGCTGGTTGAGAAAAAAAGAGAGAAGACACAAATTACCAATATTAAGATTGAGAGATGTGACATTAGTATAGATGTTATAGATATTCTAGGAAGAGCAAAGGATATAAACAACTTTACTTCTATAATAATAGCTTAAATGCAATGGATAAATTCTAAATTCTTTCTAATGGAAATGCATAAGATGTCAAAGTTCCCTCAGGAGAAATCTGGAAACCAAAATAGTCCTATAACTGATAAATTGAATTTGTAGTTAATAAAATTTCCCACTAAGAAAACTCCAGGCTGGGATTACTTAAATGGTGAATTCTTTCAAACAGTTCAGGAAAAATAATACCAATTCTAAAAAATCTCTTACAGAAAATTAAAGATGAGGAAATACTTTTCTAACTCACTCTGAGACCAACATTACCCTAATAACAAAATCAATTACAGGTATTATAAGAAAACTGTAGATTAATATCTCTCATGAAAGTTGATACCAAAATCCTTTTAAAATAATAGCAAATGAAATCTGGCAACATGCAGAAAGGATAATACACCACAACCAAGTGAGATTTATTCCAGAAACGCATGACTAGTTTAACATTTGGTAATCAATGTAATTCATTATATTAACTAAACAGCAAAAAACGATTATATCAACAAATGTAAAAAAAAAAAAAAACCTCATTTGACAAAATTCAACATGACAATATTCTCAAAGAAAAAGACAATCTAGAAATAGAAGTTTTTTCACCTAATAAAGTATGCATACAAAAAGCTTACACCTAACATTATATGTAATGATGAAAGACTAAATGCTTTCCTCCCCAAATCAGGAACAAGACAAGGACATCCTTTCTTAGCACGCCTACTAAACGTTGCATAAGTACTAGCTAATGCAAAAAGGCAAGAAAAATAAATTAAAAACCATATAGATTGAAAAGGAAAAAACAGAGTCATCTTTATTCCCAGATGATATGATTGTGTATGTAGGCAATCTCAATGAATTTACAAAAAAACTTTGGGAACTAACAGAGGAGTTTACCAAGGTCACAGAATATAATGCCAATGGCAATTCTGTGACAATTCAAAATTTCACCTGAACTTTATGG
>CAUYPK010114286.1:0-25619 GCA_963574355.1 Loris lydekkerianus | reverse complement strand
TTACCTGTTAAGCTACGGTTTTCTGCACTTTATTTAAAGTTTTAAAGTTGTTGCTAATTTACAGTTTTTCTTTAGCAATAAATATTGAAAAGCATTTAACCTACTGATTCCTCAATTATTGTAATTGTTTTGGGTATATATTTTTATTTTTGAAATTTATCAGTGGCTGCTGCATTTTCTACCTAGGCTTATACTCAAGTCACTAAGTTTTCCAAGTTTGGGGGGTAAAATTAAGGGGGTGGGCTTATACTTGGGTCAGCTTATACTCGAGTATATATGGTAAATAGTGGATTCAAGGCACAGATGAAGAATGAGCAAGTTAAGGCATGGTGCTTTAATACCATACTTCTGATGACGTTTCTCCACAGTAATAAATGCAACTGTGGAAACTGCAAGAAGTCTGACATTTTCCTGTTTGACTTTAATATTGACTCATTGCAATGATGGGAAGGTTAATGTATCCAAAGTGAGGAAATGCCAGAGACATTTTTAAAATACTAATGCCATGTCAGTCTTTTAAGTTGTTAGTGTTATTCAAAAAGATAGGGTGTAGTTGCAAATAAACTAAACACTGAACAATAACATAAAACAGTGGGAGGACTGCAATTTAACAATCTTCATTGCCCAAGTTCCACTGAAAGAAAAGGAAAACACAACTCAATTATCTCTTGATTTGAAAACTAAAGCCCAAGGAGGAGAAGCGACTTGCTCAAGTCTGGAACAAGGAAGGCTGGACCAGGAACACAGCCCTTCCTAAGTGCTAACTCAGAGCTCTGTAAGCCAGACTGCATCATAAGTCAGCAAGGAGCATCTCTTATTAAGGGTATGCAAATTCTAGTGCATGTCTCATAAAAATTTATAGAGCCATCAATGTCTGAAATAAAAAGCTCAGCTAGATTTCCTTTTTAATGAAAATATTAAACACATCATTTGAGAGAACATTGTTGATTTGCAATATCTCTTTCTGTTAAGCTTGATTTAGTGTTTAAACAGAGAGATCTAATCTCATATAAATCTCAACAGTAAATAATACAAGTTTCAAATCAGATAAGGTATGAATTCAATTTCCAGATTTGTATTTCTTTCTCTAATTGACAATGCAGTCTTTTGTTGTCATTTATACAGGGAATTATGTGTCTCACCTGTAATCAAATAAAACCTTTGAATTAAATACTGATCAGTTTCCTCCTGCTTTGAAGTTTTCTTTAAACAATCAGAACCCACAGTTTTCTCAAATTCAAACAGATGTCCATTTTTGTTTGCTGTTTGTTTGTTTGTTTTTTTAATTTCTGTGTGGTAGTAGAATTTTACAGAGTTTTTAAGTGTTAATTATAATTAAACTTTATGTATTAAAATTTTAAACACTGAAAAATAATACTAGATATTTACATGGCATGTGGCATATGTTCAAAACCTGTCTAATTTTCCATGGGCTAATGCAGAGAACAGAATTTCAACTGGTTGCTTATCACAACTTCTGGTTTTTGATGTCCGCCAACATTTTCTGATTGCCCATTCTGAGGAAGGGGACAGGAACAGCAATGACTAAGACCTTGTCTTTTGCCTCACATCACTTGTCTAGAAAAAACATTAAAATAAGAACACATGCATCATTCAGGAGGGTCGATGGAGGAGAGAGTGTTTCAGGATAAAGTCTCAGGATGGCCTCCCGTAGGGTTTTGAACTTGGCCTTAAAGAACAGAAGAATTTCAACAGGCATAACTGGGAAGACTGGGAGGGAGGGAGTATTCCAAGTGGAGGGAATAGCAATAGCTATAGTACAGAGGTGGGAAAGGGCAGATGAGACTAGGAACTGAATGAAAACAAGCCCATAAATTTTGATTGACTGTATTTGGTAGAGCTCATGTATGCAGCAAAGCCATATGGCTGGCTAATTAGAGAGACGCATTTCAGTCCTCTTGTGGCATTAAGATAAGCTACAGGCAGCTCTGGAGTCTGAGGCTGATTTCTGTTACTGTAATCAGTGTAATGGCAATGGCTTACCGACTATTGTCAAGTTAGGCCCCACTGGAAGTGTCTATCAAAGCTAATAATAATAACTGGGAGCTCCAAGGACCTGGGACAGATGTAGGGCCTTCTATGCCTGACAAGGTACCACGATTCTTGTGTTTGCTTGGAACTCAGCAACATCAAGACAGCAGGAAAACAGAAGCCAAGACAGGTCACTTCTTTTTGATGGGCCCCTGAGCTCTGAGGGAATTCTTAAGCTAAAGCCACTAAAATAGCAGTCACTGATTTCAGAATGTACACAGATAGAATCTTGACATCTGAGACTAGAAGTTGTAACTCTCTAAAGCTCCTCTCTAAACAAAAGCCCACTGAGGCAAACTGAAGAAAACTAATTAGAAAAAAAAATTCAAATCCTATTTGGCTAAATTTGGGCAATAGGAACATTCTAAGAAAATCCTTCCCCAAATTTCCATATTCCATTAGGTCATAGTTTTCCTTCTTGCAAAATGATATCTAAATGAAATTACACAGTATGTAGCCATTGACTTTGGTTCTTTCACATAGTATAATGCATCTGAGATCCATTAATGTGCTTGTATGTATCAGTAGCTCATTCCTTTATATATCTGTTTAACAGTGATTTTTCTACCAGTGTGCCATGAGAGGATCTTAGGTATGCCACCAGTTTTTAAAGTTCATTAAGTAAATTATTTTCTAAAGAAGTTCAAATCACAGTAAGTATACTTTTTTGAAACTTTTTTTTTATCAACATAATTTAAGTGTGCCATGGAAGTTTAACTATAGATTCAAGTGTGCCATGAGATAAAAAAAAAAAGGTTGAAAAACACTGCTGAATGGCATTCCCCTTTATGAAAGTACCACAATGGGATTATTCTTTCATCTGTTGAAGGCAGCTTGTGTTTTTTCTAGTGCTCTAGTTTTGAAAGCTATGAATAAAGCCTTTACAAACATTCACATACAGGGTTTTTAAGTTTTCATTTCTCTAAGCAAATTCCTAGGAGTGGGCTTGCTGGCTGGTATAGGTAGTGCAGACTGAACTTTATAAGAAACTGCCAAAATGGTTTTCAAGGAGGCTGTACAATTTTGGATTCTGACTAGCAATATATGAACATTCGAGGTGCTCTTCATCCTTTGTAGCATTTAGAATTGTGGTTCTGTGACCACTATAATAGGTAGGTGCCATCACACTATGGTTTTAATTTGCAATTTCTTCATGACTAATGCTATTGAGCACATCTTTTCATATGCTCATTTGCTATCCAATATCTTTGGCAAAATGTTTCTTCAAATCATTTTAAAGATTTTATTGGAGTGTTTATCTTCTTATTAAGTTTTGAGTTTTAAAAACTATACTCTAGTCATAAGTCTTTTATCAGATACATATCTGATAAAATTTTTCTCCCAAGTCCATAGTTTACCTTTTCATTCTCTTAATCATGTCTTCCATGGAGAAATTTTGAAATTTAATGAAGCCTCATTTATCTGTTCTTCTCATAAAAGTATTACGCTTTTTTTTTTCTTTTTTTCTTTTTTTTCTTTTTTATTTCATTTTTTGGCCGGGGCTGGGTTTGAACCCGCCACCTCCGGCATATGGAGCTGGTGCCCTACTCCTTTGAGCCACAGGCGCCACCTTACACTTTTAGTTTCATATTAAGAAATTTTTGCCTACCTCAAGATAATAAAGATTTTACCTTAAGTTCTCTTCTAGAAGTTTCATTCTTATAGATGTTACATTAAAGTCTATGAACCATTTTGACTTAACTTTTGTATACATTGGCACCAAATGTTAAGCAGATTTTCCTTACTATGTTCCCTTTGCACCATTTAAAAAGTCAACTGGCCATATGTCTTTGCCCATTTATTGACTACTTTGTTCCATTAATCTATGTGTGTCTTTTTTACTAATACTATACTGTCTTGATTATTGAACTTTTATTGTAAATCTTAAAGCCAGTTAGTGTTACTATACCAAATTAGTTCTTTTTCAAGAAATGTTTGACTATTTAGGATCCTTTGCCATTTCATATAAATTTTAGTATCAGCTTGTCAATATCTTTAAAAAGACAAAGTCCTCCTGAGATTTATATCAAGATTATACTTAATCTAATATAAATTTAATTAGAACTTCCAATTTATGAACATTGTAGAAGGTCTGACAATTTTGCAAACTCATTCTAGAAAAAGTGTTACAGACCTTATCATTATGGTCACCTTTGAAGTGCTCCCCTTGAGAAGCTATGCACTGATACCCGAGCACCTAGCCCACCAGTCACAGCAATTTTGGAAGTCTTTTTCTGGAATGGCCATCAGAGCTGTCATCATATTACCCTCGATGTCCTGAATGTCATCAAAATGTCTTCCTTTCATATGTCCTTTATCTTTGAGAAAATTAAAAAAAATCATTGGGGACCAGATCAAGTAAACAGGATGCTCCAGTACAGTTATTTGTTTACTATCTAAAACCTTCCTCACAGATAGTATCATGAGAGCTGGTACACTGTTGTGATGCAAGAACCTTGAGTTGTCAATGAAAAATTTCAGGTTTTTTTCAACTAAGTTTTTCTCACAGCCTTTTCAGCACTTCCAAATAGTAAGTTTGGTTAACAACATGTTTGTCCAGTTGGTACAAATTCATAATGAACAATCCCTCTGATATAAAAACATGTTAGCAACATTGTTTTGACTCTTGATTTAAACTGATGAAACTTTCTTGGTTATGCACTTTGACACTGTGTTTCAGGATCATATTATATTGGTATGTCCATATTTCATCACCAGTGATAACATGGCCCAAAACATTGTCTTGCCTCTCCAAAATAACTTGGCAAACTTTGACTTTCCCTTGCTTTTGCTTGCCAGTGAGCTCCTTCAGAATCATGTTTGCCAAGTTTTCAGTTAAGAGCTTCCTTTTTCACTATCAATGTTTACCTGGTCTCCTATGCTTTTCACAGTCAACTGATGATTTTGATGCACAATTTGAAAAATTTTTGCAATGTTTTCATCAGTTCTGCTCATTACTGGCTGCCCTGACCTTTCTTCATCAGTACCACTCTCTCTCCTCAGGAGGAAAAAAAAAAAAAAAATTAATCCATCAGTACACTGGCATTTTCTTCATGGAATTATTCCCATAAACTTGGACTAACATGTCCTGATTTTACTTCAACTCTTGCCAAGTTTAACAAGAAATTTAATGTTTGTTCATTGCTCTAATTCAAGCTCTGACAGTGTCACAACGGCACACAACAATGAACAGCACTCAGCAAGACACTGCCACATGTCAACATGAATACAGCTGAGAAACACTGATATATCCAGATTATAAAACCTTACTGAGTTTTTTGTACACAGCTGCCAATGTAAGCTCATGGTGGTAAGTTTGTGAACTTAATTTTCAGACCTCATATATCTCTTCATTTATTTACGTGTTTGATTTCTTTCTCAATATTTTATAGTTTTCACCATCAATATTTTGCATGTATTTTGTTAGATTTATATCTAAGTGTTTTTTGTCTTTGAGTGCTATTATAAATCATTAATTTCAGTTTTTAATTGTTCATGGCTGGTCTATACATATATAATTCATTTTATATGTTTACCTTTTATTTTACATGTTTCTCAAATTTATTTGTTCTAGCAGGATTTTTTCTAGATATTTTTAGGATTCTCTATGTAGATAATAATGTCATCTGTGAATAGACAGTTTTATTTCTTCTTTTCCAGTCTGAAGTTCCTTTAATAAATACAGGGTTTTGTTGATTATCTTTTTCTTCTTAAATAAGTTTTGGTACCCCAGAGATAAGTCTTTGAATTTCATATCTATATTCACTACCTTTGTAATCTTATCCAGTCTGTTAGCTTTAAACACCACCTACTCACTAATAATTCCCACTAAGCTCCAGCCAAGATTTATTTTCCATACTTCACACATACATACCCAATTGTTGACTTGGTATCTCCACTTAGAGATGAAAAAGATATGTCAAACTTAACATGTCTTAAACTAGATTATTTATCTCCCATAATCTGCCTCACCTATGGCCTTCTTTATTTCACTGGACAGCAATTCTATCCTTCTAGATGGTTAGGCCAAAAACACTGGCATTAAATTTGTCACTTCTCTCACATAACAATTTGTCAGCAAATCCTGATGATTCCTACCTACAGAGTATATCCAGAATCTTACCACTTTCAACACCTCCAGTGCTAACACCCTGGTCTAAGCCACTTTTACCTCTTACCTGGACATTAACTTAATTAGCCTTCTAAAGAGTCTCCCTATATCAGCCCTCTATTATATTCTCAACACAGCAGCCAAACAAATCTTTCTAACATGTTAAATCAGATCATGTCATTCCTTTGCTCCCCATTTCACTCGAACATGCCTAAGTCCTTTAAGTGTCCCATATGGCCTATTATCTTAAAGTCCTAAGTCCTTCGAGTGGCCCATATGGCCCATATTATCTGTTCCATTTTTCTATTACTTGTCTGTTCTTTTTCTATCACTTTACCTTGCCCTGTCTGTCCCAGCCATGCTGTATCCTGGCTTTTCCTCAAACAATGTGAGTCTCCTACCTCAGGAATTTACATGGATGGTACCCTCTTCCCAGAGTGCTCTTCCCCCAGAATTTCATAAGATTAACTCCCTCAACTTTCAAGTCTTTGAATACAGGTCACTTTGTCAATGAGGCCTCTCCTGGCCATCCTATTTATTATAACACTGCCCCAACTTCACCGTCCCCCCATATACATTGTACTCTCAATCCATCTGACTCTATTCTACTTTTTCATTTTTATTAGCACTTATTACCTTCTAACATATCACAAATTTCATGTAAGGTTTGGTATCTGCCTTTCCCTGCTAGAATCAAGTTCCATGAGGCCAGCATCTTTGTTTTATTCACTGATTTATTTCAATCTCCTGGAACAAAATAGGTAGTCAACAAATATTTTCTGAATGAATGAACAAACTCCTGTAAGAACCATCCTTTGTGTGAAGTTTCCTAATACTGAATTCTCAGATGATCTTTATAAAGGGTCTTATGACCTGCAGCAACCTAAATGCCATAGGAAGAGGAATTATGTAATTTGGAGAGTTGAGAAAAGGCACTGCCACAAATCCACTGCCGCAAAGCCTACAAGGGAATATCAGAAAGGCCTCTAAGTCACAATGCCAAAGCAAGGGACATTTGGCTGATATATATCAAGGTTTAGCCTCCCTGCTGCCAATGGTAGCTCTCTTTAGTACCAGTGACTTATTTGGACTGCAACAACAAATGTGTTCCAAATAGTAATTGTAAAAGAATAAAACTTCTCAGCATATGCAAAGTCTCCAAGGGAAGAAAGGAAATATCACACTGATCCAGTAAGCCCAGAACCCTAAAATATCCAAAAGTGCCAGTTGGTTTAAGTTAGTCCAGCTTATTTAGTTGACATGGCAAAAAAATGAAGAACTTCACATTGCACTCAGTGAATGCTCCTTCCCATAGGTCTGTTAATACAAAAGTGTCCTTTTCAAGAAAAATCTATGTGTTTATGATTTAATAAAAAAGAAGAAAGAAAAATTGGCTTATGTGGTTGGTGGTGTTTTCTGGTAAATACTGGGACATTTCTTGAAATTGCCTCCAAAACACAGAGTCTGGAAAACATACAGTCAATTTGTATTGGTTGAGTAAACAAATGAAACTCTAGAACCATAGAATTTAGAGTACAAAGTGGAAATATCATTGGATTTCAGGAGACAAAGCCTAAATTTAAATCAAAATACTTTTATTTATTAGCCTTATGATATCATATATTAGATACACAGGTTTCTCTCCTGTGAAATAGCACCATGTTTCTTTCCCTGATTACCATGCAGGGTTATCTGAAAAAGAAACAAATGAGATAATGTATATATATGAGAGTTACTTATAAGTTGTGAAGCAATGACACATAGAAGTTGTTAGGCATTTTAGAGCTGAAGGACAATCTAAACTGAGCAATCTACACTTTAATAATATTTTCTTAAACAAACAAAAGTCTACTGAGGCTCAGAGAGGGGAAGAAGCACCATCCAAGTCACATGATAAAGCAATGGTACATAAGCCTAAAAACCAGGCCTCTTGACTCTCAATCCAATTCTCTTTCCATTACACCACTCACAACTGTTTTGTGTTTCTATGAAAGTGAGAAAAGATGCTGAAACTCTGGGGAGGCCAAGGCAGCTAGAGTTAGCATTACAGAATGTCGGAGAGGAAAGAACTTCACAGAAACAGAATTAGGGAAATTTATAGAGGGTCCTTGAGTATTTAGCTGAGTACTGATGAGTACATATGTGTAAAAAACTAAGGCTAGAAAAGGAACCTCCAAAAGAATTCAAAGAATCTGTACTAGGAATTCACTCAGGGCTGACCATAAAGCCAGTTCCCACCAGCCAGATTGGAAATATCATGATTCATAGGATGTAGAGTAGGGTTCTCAAGGGCCTTGCCTCAGTAGTAGGAAATAACTAGGCCTAGAACAAATGCTGTTTTGTTGACTCCTAAAATCTAAAAGAAAGATATGAAAGGAGAAAACTGTTTACCAGAAAAAAGCCCAAGATGACTTAAAAGAATGTAAAAAATATCCAGCACACTCAACAAAATACAAGCACACTGAATCTGACAACATATATATTCACCACGAGCAAGTGGGATTCATCCCAGGAATGCAAAGTTGGCCCAGTCACTAAAAATCAATTAAGGTGATTATATTAGTCATGACACTCCCGAGAAAAAGAACCAATAAGATATATAAAGAGATATATAGGAGGAGATTCATTATGGGAATTGGCTCATGCAATTATGGAGGCTAGGAAGTCCCATGAAATGTTATCTGCAAGCTGGAGAACCAGGAAAAGCGGTGGTATGATTCACTTTGAGTTTAAAAGTCTAGGAAATAGGGAAAGAGGGGATGGAGGGATGGGGGGGCACTGCTATAAGCCCCAGAGTCCAAAGGCCCAAGAATCAAGAGCTCTGATGTCCATGGGCAGGAGTAAGATATGTCTCAGCTGAAGAAGAGAGAGCCAATTTAGCCTTTTACCTTTTTTTTATCTGGGACCTCAAAAATTGGATAATACCTGCCCACTTGGATGAATATGGATCTTCCTTACTCCGTCTGATTTAAATGCTAATTTCTTCTGAGAACACTATCACAAACACACCTAGAAATAATGTTCTACCAGCCATCTGTATATCCCTTACACCAGTCAAGTTAACATATAAAACTAACCATCATAGTAAAACATCATACCAATAGAATAAAAAATAAAAGTCAGAAGATCATCTCCACAAATGTGGAAAAACATTTGAAAAATCCAATACCCTTGCATGATAAAACCATAACAAACTAGAAATAGAAGGGAATTTTTTAAACCCGATAAAAGGAATCTACAAAAAACTCATAGCTGAAAAGACAAGCCACAGACTGGGAGAAAATATATTTGCAAAAGATGTATATGATAAAGAACTGTTATCCAAAATATACTAAGAACTCTTAATAAGAAAATAAACAATGTAATTTAAAAAATGGGCAAATGACAAGGACGGATATTTCACCAAAGATGACATAAGAAGATATATACAAAAAAGATGGTAAATAATTATATTAAAAAATTGTATGTCATTAGAGAATGACAATGAGATACTACTATGCACCTATTAGAATGGCCAAAATCTGTAACTCTGACAGCAAATGCTGGCAGGTATATGGAGAAATAGGAACTCTCACTCACTGCTAGTAGAAATGCTAATTGGCACAACCACTTTAGAAGATAGTTTGCAGTTCCTTAAACATTTAGATATACTCTCACCATGTGCTGTAGCAATTGTACTCCTTACCAAGTCAAAAATTATGCCCACATAAAAGCATTCAGGGAAATGTTTATACCATCTTTATTCATAATTACCAAAACTTGAAAGCAACCAACATTTCTTTGAGTAGATGAATGAATAAATAAACCATGGTATAACCAGACAGTAGAGTATCATTTAGGACTAAAAACAAACAAACAAAAAAACAAGCTATCAAGCCATTAAAAGATATGTATGTTAGCACCTGAAATGCATATTACTGAGTGAGATAAGCTAATCTGAAAAGGTATATACAGAATGATTCTAACTGTATGACATTCTGGAAGAGGCCATATTATGGAGACACTAAAAATATCAGTGGTTGTCACTGCTTAGGAGAGAGGGAGGGTGAAAGCACAGAGCACAGAATATATTGTACAACATGAGAGTGAACCCTAATGTAAACTAGGGACTTTGGGTGATAATGATGTGTCAATCTAGGTTCACTGATTGTAACAAATGTCTCACTATAGCGAGGAATGTTGGCACAAGGATAGACATATAGGTCAATGGAATAGAGTTATGAAAAAAGTCATATACACACACACACATATATATATATTCAACAAATTTTTGATAATGGTGACAACATCATTTGATAGGAAAATAATAGTCTTTTCAACAAATGGTACTCAGACTACTGGATAGCCGTGTGCAAAAGAATGAAGTTGGATTCTTAACCTCATCATATATAAAATTTTTAACTCAAAATGGATCAAAGGTAAAAACTACAACTATACAACACATACAAAAAACCATACAGGTAAATCTTCATGACCTTGGATTTGGCAAAGGAAGTTTAGGTCTGATACCAAAAGCATAAACGACAAAAGGAGAAATAGATTAATTGGAATTCATAAAACCAGAAACTTGGCAGAAGCCACTCCCATGGATCCCCAGCAAGATAGCCGACTAGAGACAGCTTTCTCTGGAGGCTCCAGTCCAGAAGGAGAAAAATTGGAATGAAGCAAACCCAAAGCCGTTGAAGTTGAGGGGTTGAATGCAAGGACAAGAGATTAAGGCACTCAGCATCCCCCATGGCGATGAATGTGCCAGAAAGGAAAGGAGAGAACAGAGATAGCTACAGAGTGGAGGGAGGAAAGGAGCCTAATACTGAAAAAAGGGGTAAGGGGGCTTTCAGCACAGAGACGAGAACATGGGATTTATCACCTTACTGGATGGACAAAGCCAGGAAAACCCAGTTTTCCTGCAGCTAGGAATTTCCAACCGCAGGATCCCCATCTCATCTGACAGAAAAATGTAAAATTTGTCTCTGCAGATTAGTGCTCACAGCCCATCCCCCCACTTTGGTCACAGGACAGCCTCCCAGGGCTCCAGCAATTGAAATGCTAGTCTGGCCACCTCCAGCAGTCTAGAGGGTCTGCCCCACCCTAGGTACCTTCTAACCCACTGGGAAAAAAAGGATCATAGAGACCATTTTCTCCTTCACCACAACTGGATGGATCCTTGACTGGCATCAGGAGAAGAGAGGTAGGTATGGGCGGCGCCCGTGGCTCAAGGGAGTGGGGCGCCGGGCCCCATATGCAGGAGGTGGTGGGTTCAAGCCTGTACCCTGGCTGAGCTGATTTTGGCTGGGCAGGGTCCTTGCTGAAGGTTCTAGAAACAACCTTCTCTCTCCCCTCTAGAGTGGCTCTGTGCCACGTCTGTACCCGGCTGGCCTCTTCTGGCAGTTCGGCCAGCTCCCTGAAAAAATGGGTAAGGGGGCTTTCAGCACAGAGAAGTGAACACAGGATTTATCACCCTGTCTGATGAGGATTCCACACTCACTGGTCCCCATGCCACTTGCTTGCTGCCCGGTCATGAGCCATGGGCTCAGCTTACCTGGAGGTGAGAGGCACCAAGGTGCTGCGTGCTGGGTCAGGCCATGCCAAGCCTTGGTCAACGAGTACAGTCATGAACCCCAGAGCAAGGGCAAGATGCCCGCTCTGCGACTTTCACAGATAGAATTCGCAAGCCACTGCTACTCTCGCATCGCATCCCGTGGTGACGAGTAGAAGCCAGATATCATGATTTTGCTGCAAGAAGTACTTCAGCCCACAGTGTGCCCTATGCACAAGGTCACGCAAGATCACACGAGTGTACCTGCTGCTGATGTGGGGAGGTTCTGGCGGGCGACAGGCAGCCCAAACGCAGCTAGGGGGAGAAATGCCTGATGGGAGATGTTGCGCAGGCGCATGAGAGACGGAGTCTGTGAGATGTAATGTGCAGGATGGCGTTTGGGATTCCTGGCGCGCTACAAGCCTGAAGTGGCTGGGGGGCCAGACGGCTGCTTGGGGACATGATGCACTCTTTCTGTCACCATGGGTAGAGTGCTATGATGTCATAGCTCGCAGCAACCTCAAACTCTTGGGCACAAGCAATCCTCTTGCCTCAGTCTCCCAAGTAGCTGGGACTGTTATACGGGGGCAAGTGGAATTACAGAAAAATGCCAGCACACTGAGTTCAAATTAAGGATACTACTGTCCTTTATTGGGCCGGCCAGCCACGAGCAGGCTCACGCCCAAAAGCATCTTGACTCCCTTGAAGTGGGGGTGCAAAGTTTTTATATGGGACTTCAAGTGAGGGATGGGAAGCCCCAGCGTGAGCAGAATTTTACAAAGCTGGTATCTGCAAGGTTGGAGCTATACGGGGTCTTACAATGCACACAGACAAACCACATAGACTGGTGACAGAATTGTGGTTTCCTCGAGATTTTTTCAGTTGTCATAGGCTTTTGCAGCTCTCAGCTAAATTTTCATCCTGTTTTTCCAGCATCGCAGCTTGCTCAAGAGGCTATTTTGGTTACAAAAGGGGGAGGGGGGCTGCAACCTCTTAACTAAATGGAGTACTAAGTCCGGTTCATTTGCTCAATATGGATGGAGTTAACGGCATCACAGGACTACAGATGTACATCACCTTAGCTAGTTTTTCTATTTTTAGCAGAGACACAAACAATCCACTCTTTTTTTCCCAGAGGAATGGCATTTTACAAACTTCTGTTTAAGAAAATTTTCTATTATTTTTTATTAAATCATAGCTGTGTACATTAATGCAACAATGGGGTACAATGTGCTGGTTTTATATATAATTTAAAATATATCAAACTCCTTAACATAGCCTTTACCACAATTTTTTAATTATTGTGTTAAGACATTAATATTCTACACTTAGTAGATTTGACATGTACCCATGTAAAATGCACCATAGGTGTAGTCCAACCCATTACCCTCCCTCCAACCATCCTCCCCCCTCCCCTCCCCTCTCCTTCCTCTTTCCCCTTCATCTTGGGCTGTAGTTGGGTTATAGCTTTCATAAGGAAGTGTAGGTGCTAATACATTGGTTTTGTAGTAAGGCTCAGTACATTGGATACTTTTTCTTCCATTCCTGAGATACTTTGCTAACAAGTATATGTTCCAGCTCCATCCATGTAAATATAAAAGAGGTAAAGTCTCCATCTTTTTTTTTTTTTAATTTACAAAATATTTACTGGATACTTTCTATGTGTCAAGCATTGGGCCAGGGCGCTAAGGATAAGACCGTGTAAAAGCCATAGTTATCGTCCTCAAGGAATTGAACGTCTGTTTGGTTCTTGCTCTGTGAGGGACACAGTGCTAAATACGTCACACACATTATCTCGATTTGTCTTTCTATCTCCACTAAGTCAATTGCATTATCCACATTTTACAAATAACATGAGAAAACAAAAACCATCAGGTCAAGGATAAGCATTTATTGAGTGCTGAGTTAAGTGTCAGGTAGTGACCTAAATGCTTTATAAGCATCTCAGTTAATCCTCAAAATAGCCTTAAGAGGATTATATGATCCCCATCTCCAAACTAATAACTGACATTTATTGACCATTTAACATCAGTAAGGCACGGCCCTAAGCACTTTACATGCATTATCTCATTTATTTCTTTCAAGAACATCGTGAGAGAGATACCATGGTTATCCAACTGCATAGGCTTAAGGAACACACCCAAGTTTATATGGCTGGAATTGCCAGAACTGACACTCAAACTCGGTTCTTTGTAAAGCCTCTGACCTAAAGCGTAACACCAAACTGCTTCTTGAGAACATATTTTAGGCTGGGCATGGTGACTCACACCTGTAATCTTAGCACTTTGGGAGGCCAATGCTAGTGAATTGCTTGAGCTTAGGAATTTGAAAACAGCCTGAGCAAGGACAAGACCCCATCTGTACTAAAAATGGGAAAAAATAGCCAGCCATTGTATTGCACACCTGTAGTCCCAGCTACTTGGGAGGCTGAGGCAAGAGGATCACTCACTCTACCCAGGGTGACAGACTAAGACTGTGTATCAGGGGGAAAAAAAAAAAAAAAAAAGAATGTATTTTATTCCCAGGATAACTGACTTGGGGAGGAAAATCAAACCAAAAGACGTCAAGGCATACATTGCAGCCAACATTAAAGAGGGATGATTGAAAGACCCACCTGAAAGCAGACGCTGCCTTTATTCACCTTATTGTCTTTTTGAATAATTGGTGGCCCCAGCATTCAAATATATACTAAAATTTACCTTAATTTACCCTAGGATTTGCACTAATAAATGTAGCCTAAAAGATCACTAGGAAAGAAAAGGAAAAGGCTTTAACCCTTGAATTTTCCCTAGCTCATTGCTAATGCTAATACTTTCTAGATAAATCTGTCAAGTCCTTTAGGTGTAGCCATATACCTTCCCAGGCAGTGATAACTTAACCAACTGCAAGATCCCAATAAGTCTTACTGAAATGCTCCCCAAGATTTTACTTAAAGGTGACCTGATCAATTTCAATCCAAGAGAAAAATGTGGTGTTCCTAAAATGCAGCAAAGTAAGAATATGTTTTCTTCTGTCATGAGTATATTCCACATTCAATACTTAATAAACTCATTGAATTAATGATTAGTTAAGGTTGACATTAGATTTTTAAACACACCAAGTCTAAAACATCATTCAAAAGCTATTGGCATAGTAATGTGCTACAAATCCAAGGGAATTACAACTGTTCTGAAAATAATGGTATAATAGGGGGCCAGGGAGAAGAAGTTCACTTTAGATTCTAGAACTTTCTAGAAGTTTCCACCTGTCCACATTAGGTCTCCTGACAGTATTGGAGGTTTTAGAGTGCTATGTTGGGATGGGGGAACTGGACTGAGATTCAGGAAGTCTGGCTTCTACCCCACCTAGGAATTGAGTTACCTTGCACAAACAATTCTCCCACTTTGGCCCCCACTTTTCTATCTCTGAAATGAAGATAAAAAATAGTGCCAATGTCACACAGTTGTTTAGAGTATCAAATTAGATAAATGTTAATTACTACTATTATAACATTTATTGGTTGTTCCATTTACCAAGTAAAAGGATTATATACTTCAGATAATAATCCCATTAAATCATTAAAAGAACTCTATGAGGTAGGAACAATTTTTCTATTTTTATATTCTAGTGTTTACTGAAACTTTGCAGAAACCTACGTCAGCTTCCCAGTCTTGCAGCCCCTTAGCAAGCCCAGAATTAAGGGTCTTCTTAGGAGGGCTGCCAGAAATAATATAGGCTCCCCAGTTAAATTTGAACTTCAGATGAACAACAAATATTTGGTACAGGTGTATCCCATGCAAAATTTCCACATATGTATGATTAAAAATCTTTTTGCATATTTGAAATTCAAATTTAACTGAGTTCCAATATTTTTATTTATTAAGTCTAAGAACTGTCCTTTTTAGGTATATTTCCATAAAATGATTAGATATATCCTGTCTTAATCTGTTTGTGTTGCTGTAAAGGAATACCTGAGACTGGAAAATTTAGAAAAAAATAAAAGACGTTTATTTGTCTCGCAGTTCTGCAGGCTGTACAAGCATGGCGCCAACATCTGCTTCTGATGATATGGACTGCAGGAAGACTCCACGCACAGCAGAAAGCAAAGGGGTGCTGGTGTGTGCAGCAAGAAAGAGTGGAAAGTCACCATGCTCCTTTTAACAACCACATCTAGGGGGAGCTCTCACAGGCACTAATAGAGCAAGAATTCTTCACCAAAACATTCAGGAGGGATCCTCTCCCATGACTCAACACCTCCAGTTAGGCTCCACCTCCAACACTGGGGATCAAATTTTAATACAATGTTTAGAGGGCCAAATATCCAAGCTATAGCATATCCCAAATCAAGAAAAGTGAAAATGCCTAGATGTGAACCCAGTTCTTTCATATTTCTCTATTATAGCATATTATTATGTTCCAAAACAACTGGTACATTGAATCTGTCCAAGATCTGTTCCAGTCTCTTCTTTAGTTTTAGCAATTAATTAGCAACTTCTTTGACTTCATTGCTAAGAGAATTTTCCTCCTTTGCCTTAATGTCTCCTTTGAGACATTTTGGAATCCATAAAGTTGATTCTGAACAGTGAGTTGCTCAGCCATATTTAGTTTTGATGTTCCAACTGTATCATAAGCTTTTGAAGGCAAAGACTATTGAGCTGTTGTTTGATACTTTCTGGCTACCACAATAGTAGACATATATTACAGATTTGGCTGGCCGATTCTCTGACTGGAGAATCTCCTCATCTTGTGGGTTTTCCCATTACAAGTATATGCATCCCCAGCTTCCCTTGCAGCTAGAGCAAGTACAGTCATATGACCTAAGCTCAGCCAATGAGATGTGCCTTCACTGGAATGCGAATTTGGAGCTGGTGTTAAAAGTGACATGGGACATATAAAGGAGACAGTGATTTTGAAGTAAAATCACATATAGAGTTTTGGCTTTGGTTAGTCTGCAGAAAGACCTCAGAACACTATATTGAAGAGCTTGGATTTTGCTAAGAAATTATGTGAACTTGTCTGATTCTTAATAGTTTAATATCTTCAAAGAAGACACAGGGGCTTCCAAACAATGATTTTCTAATGACTCCCTTGGGTCAGCTTTGGAGCCAAAATAGTTATCTTCCCAAGTCAGACGTTATTCTGCATCACCACAACATCCTTGCAGACCACATTCTTAAATGTTAGGCTGTGCACCTCACAGAGTTGATGTGAGGATTAAATCTCTGAGAACAGGACTGGATGCAAACGCTTAATATTATTATGGTCCTGAAGTTCTGTAGACTTTCAATTCATCATAGATGATTTAGAAAAACTGTTGGCACATCCAAAGAGATTAATGATATCTCCAAGGAATAAATAGAAGTGAAAAATGGATAAGGAGAAAATGACTCATATTCACCTCATTGATTTCTTGTGCACAATGAGTCAAACTTGACTGTTGGTTGGAAGTCCATTTGGCTACTTCTTATTTCTTTTTCAGACAAGTCTCCACCTTTTTTAAGGCTGCATAATATTCTATGGTATATATATATACACCACAATTTATTAATCCATTCATGGGTCGATGGGCATTTGGGCTTCTTCTATGACTTAGCAATTATGAATTGGGCTGCAATAAACATTCTAGTGTAAATATCTTTCTTATAAAGTGATTTTTGGTCCTCTGGATATATACCTAATAGAGGAATTGAAGGACTGAATGGCAGGTCTATTTTTTTTTTTTTTTTTTTTTTTTTTTGCAGTTTTTGGCCAGGGCCAGGTTTGAACCCACCACCTCCAGTATATGGGGCCAGTACCCTACTCCTTGAGCCACAGGTGCTGCCCTGGGCAGGTCTATTTTTAGATCCCTAAATGATCTCCAAACACCTTTCCAAAAGGAATGTATTAGTTTGCATGTTTTTCCCCTACAGCTTTGCAAAGGACCCGTACAGTACTACAGCCTGAAGTAGAAGAAGAGAGTTCTAATAGTATGGAATCTCTACTTCAGGACATCATGGTGGAGAATTTTCCAAGCATTGCATGTGACCCAGATATTCAGATTCTAGATAGCTTCAGAACTCCAACATGACTCAATTCTATAGGAAATACTCAGACCTGTTCTTCACACTGACCAGCACAAAGGACCACTACCAAAGTAAAGACATGCATAAATTAAATGATAATGCCTAGCTTCCACAATGACATAGGGATAAAACTAAGCAACAGATCCCCACAAAACAAATGAACAGACCAATATAAAGCACCAATATTGCAACAACAGTAATAGATCTTCCAAAACATAGACAAAGGAATCCTTTCCAACATGTTCTATGAAGCAAACATCACCATGATACCAAAACCAGGAAATGACCCAACAAAAAGGAAAACTATAGACCAACATCATTAATGAATATTGATGTAAAAATATTCAATAAAATCCTAGCAAACAGAATATAGCTAAACATTAAAACAATTATACATCATGATCAGGTGGGCTTTATCCCAGGGATGCAAGTTTGGTTCAACATACATAAATTCATAATTGTCATTTACCACATAACTAGAAGTAAAAACAAAGACCATATTATCCTCTCAATAGATTCAAAAAATTCACTGAACAAAATTTAGCATCCTTTTTGACAAGAACACATAAGAAACTAGGTGTAGATGGGAGACATTTTTTTTTTTTTTTTTTTTTTTTAGATGGCATCTCACTATATCAACCTGGGTAGAGTGCTATAGCAACCCCAAACTCTTGGCTGAAGCAATCCTCTTGCTTCAGCCTCCCAAGTAGCTGGGGCTACAGCCCGCTATAATACCCAGCTAATTTTTCTATTTTTAGTACAGACAGGGTCTCACTCTTGCTCAGGCTGCTCATGAATTCCTGAGTTCAAGCAATCCACCTGCCTCAGCTTCCCAGAGTACTATGATTACAGGCATAAGCCACCACACCCAGACTATATGAAAAATTTCTTAAACTGATAGAGGCCATCTACAATAAACCCATAGATAATATCATACTGAATAGAGTAAAACTGAAAGCAGTTTTGTGTAGAACTGGAATCAGACAAGGATGTCCACTATCATCACTGCTTTTCAACATAGTCACAGAAGTTCTAGCCAAGGCAATCAGGCAAGAGAAGGATATCAAAGGCATTCAAATGGGGACAGAAGAAGTCAAACTCTCAATTTTTGCTGATGATATGATCTTATACTTAGAAAACCCTAGGGACTCAACCACAATGCTACAGGAAGTGATCAAGGAATACAGTAAAGTCTAGGGGTCCAAGATCAATATTCACAATCAGTAGCCTTCATATACACCAATAACTGCCAAGCTGAAAATCAAATCAAAAACAAAATACCCCTCCTTTTTTTAAAAAACTGGGCATGGTGAGATAGGGGAAACTCCAGGTACCTCAGGATTGTGGGCTTTGCTCAGAAACATCCCTTTAGGGGAACAGGGAGGCAACCGGAGACTTCAGGACCATAGGAAGAAAATGAAAGCAGTGGAAAAGGGGCAAGTGTTTGCATTTGGTCTGAGACCATCAACTGTGGTGACTGTGGATGGCAGCAGCTACAGTAGAAGTGAGAGTGTGCAGACAGAGAGGGTCCTCCCTGCAGGGATTTTTGGACTTGGGCACTCAGTTGAGTTACCTTGGGAGTCCTTGGGTGAGGAAGCAAGTGATTTTGAACAGAGCCCAGAGATTGGAACAGAGCTGCAGCAGAGTGGAGCTTCATTGTTCAGCTGCAGGCCAAGTACAGCTATTGTGGGAGAGCTGCCCTGCAGGCTTGCCTTCAGGAAAGGCAAGGCCAGTTCTGGAAGAACTTGGTTGAGTGAGCAAGTGACTTTGAACAGTGCCCAGAGGCCAGGACTAAGCCACCAGAGCAGAACGAAGGTATTGTTCACCTGCAGGCCATGTGCAGCCATTGTGGGAAAGTTGCCTGGCAGGCTCAGCCTTCAAGGTCCTAGAACTAGGCTGGTTTGGTGTACCTGACAAGTGGGCACCCACTTTCAGAGAGATACCAGAAACACACCCGTTCCTGGGATAGACACTACTTAGCCAAGGGACACAGTTTGGAAAGGTTGAGGCATGTATATTAAGTGGACTGAGGAGAGATCCAGGCTCCCAAGCCTGCAAAGTTTGAGGGCAAAGAAGTCCTCAGAGGCTTCTAGTCTTCATCTTATGTAGCTGTATTATGATTAGTATCTCATATCCCAGAAGAACACATGTTGCCCAGGCAATATTCAGCAAAATATATACACGTAGTTTTTTTTAACCGAGTTTTTCTGTTTTTTCCTTTTTTTTTTTTTTTTTTTTTGTTTTGTTTTGAAACAGAGTCTAATTATGTCACCCTCGGTCCAGTGCTGTGGTGTCACAGCTCACTGCAACCTCAAACTCTTGGGCTTAAGCAATTCTCTTAATCTCAGCCTCCCAAGTAGCTGGGACTATAGGCGCCCGCCACACTGCCTGGCTATTTTTTTGTTGCAGTTGTCATTGTTTAGCTGGTTCAGGCCAGGTTTGAACCTGCCAGCCTTGGTATATCTGGCTGGCAGTGTAATCACTATGCTACGGATGCTGAACAAGTTTGCTTTTTCTTCCCCCCCAATTTTCTTTTTCTTTTTCTCTTTTTCAAAGTTCCTGCCACCCCATATTTTTTTTTTCACTTTTTCTTTATGTTTTTCATGTAAATATATTTTTTCATTGCTGCCTTCTACAATAATAAGGACTTCATTTTTGCTAGTTTTTCTGCCCCTGACATTTGTTTTTTTCCCCAATTTTATCTCTTAAGGTTTTTTGTTTGGTTGGTTGGTTTAATTTATAGTATTTTGTTTTTATTTCCTATTTACTGGAGGTGGGGGTTTTGTGTCTGCTCACACTGGCAAAAGCTGCAGACATCAAGGGAATCACCCAACCCAGCCCCTCCAGAAGTTGGGATTCGTGGGTGTGGGTCAAAGCACCCTACAATACACCACTATTATTCTTGTCTCTCTCTGTTCTTCTCTTCTTTTTGTCTATCAGAAATGATAAAGAGAAAATAACAGCAGATGCCACAGAGATACAAGAGATTATCTCTGAATACTACAAGAAACTCTATGCCCAGAAATTTGATAATGTGAAGGAAATGGATCAATATTTGAAATCACACCCTCTCCCCAATTTATCCAGGAAGAAGTAGATCTCCTGAATAGACCGATTTCAAGCACTGAGATCAAAGAAATAATAAAAAATCTCCCCCTGCCAAAAAAAAAAAATATATATATATGCCCTGGTATGGATGTATTCACAACAGAATTCTATCAAACCATCAAAGAAGAGCTTATTTGCATACTGCAGAAATTATTCTAAAAAATTGAGGAGGAAGGAATTTTCCCCCAACATGTTCTATGAAGCAAACATCACCCTGATACTAAAACCAGGAAAAGACCTAATTAAAAAGGACAACTTCAGACCAATTTCACAAATGAATGTAGATGCAAAAATTCTCAACAAAATCCTAGGCAACAGCCTACAGGTTCTCATCAAAAAAATCATACATCATGATCAAATAGGTTTCATCCCAGGGATGCAAGACTGGTTTAACATATGCAAGTTCATAAACGTAATTCACCATATCAACAGAAATAAAAAAAAGACCATATGATCTTCTCAAAAGCTGCAGAAAAAGCATTTGATAAAATCCAGCATCCTTTTCTAATTAGAACACTGAAGAATATAGGCATAGTCATAAGTGGCACATTTCTTAAACTGATTGAAGGCATCTACAACAAACCCACAGCTAATATTTTACTGACTGGAGTAAAACTGAAAGTTTTTCCACTTAGAACTGGAATAAGACAAGGATGTCCTCACCATTACTATACATCATAGTGCTCAAATCCTAGCCAATACAATAAGGCAAGAGAAAGAAATAAAGGGCATCTAAACGGGAGCAGAGGAGGTCAAACTCTCCCTCTTATATTTAGAGAACACCAAAGACTCAACCGCAAGACTCCTGGAAGTCATCACAAAATGCAGTAATGTCTCAGGATATAAAAATCAATGTCCACAAATTAGTAGCCTTTGTATATGCCAATAACAGCCAAGATGAGAAGCTAATTAAGGAAACGATCCCCTCCATAGTAGCTTCAAAGAAAATAAAATACCTAGGAATATACCAAACAAAAGAGGTGAAGGACCTCTATGGCAGAAAATTATGAAACCCTAAAAAAAGAAACAGCAGAAGATATTAACAAATGGAAGAACATACCATGCTCATGGATGGGAAAAATCAACATTGTCAAAATGTCTATGCTTCCCAAAGCAAGCTACAGATTCAATGCCATACCTATTAAAATATAAACATCGTACTTTCAAGTCTTGGAAAAAAATTGGAGGAGGGACAAGATGGCCAACTGGAGCCAGCTTTCAACAGAAGCTTCATCCAGAGGGAAGGATTATGACCAGAAAGTACCCAACAATGCTGAAGACTGAGAACTGAGCAGTGAGAGAAGAGTGATAAACGCACATCACCTCTACTAAGGCAAGAGGTGACTCCAAGAAAGCAAATTTCAGGTACAAAACTCATCCCAAAGGAAAAGTATCCACCCTCTCCCCCAAGTGTGTTTCTTTTCTTTTTTCTTTTTGGTGCGCTGTAGGTTTTCTACACGCAAGCAGTAAACTGAGGACCTCTTGTCTCACTCCATGGGAGAGAGTTGCAGGAAATGGGGACTACTTATCCAGATGGACCCTGCTGTGACCCTGAGCACTCTTTTCCCAGGCATGAAAGTTGAACTAACATTTCCCCCACCATTTTGAACTTCTAGTCCACCCTCCCCACTTTGCCTGATGGTCCAGAAGCCTAACCCCTGCAGAGACCAGAATGTCTGTGGTTCATTGCCTGGTCAAGCACTGCAAGGGCTATGGTAGAAAATCTACACTGTAACAGTGAGTCCAGCAGTAGTAGACAAAGGAGGGAGGCTGTTGGGCTTGGCTCTGTGAAAGTGCAAACCAGTTGCGGGAGGAGGCTTGCAAGCTATGCACCCCACCCTGCCGGAACCAAGTGCACTACATTCCATCCTGCGAGAGCCACCCTGCCAGAGATTCCCTGCCAGAGCCTGGAGCCCCATACCCCACCCAGTGAGAGCCACTCATCGCGTATCCCACCCTGCCAGAGCCAGGCACCCTAGGCGTCCCACCCTGACAGAGTCATGCACCCTGTGCTCTAGCCAGCCAGAGCCACTGGCTGTGCATCCCGCCCAGGCAGAGCCGCCCAACCAGAGCTTCACTCTGTGAGCCCTGCCCTGCCAGAGCCACTGCGCAACCACCCTGCCAGAGCAGCTGGGTGTCCCACCCTACCAGAACTGTGGGGCATGCCCTGCCCTGCTACTGGAGTCCTGCACCCCATGCTCTCGGAGCAGTTGCAACAGCCACTTCCCTGGATGTGGGAGCTGCCTGGGAGCTGCACAGGGACACCTTCCATGAAGATCCAGCCACAGTAGAGTGATCCCACTAGAATCTAATCTTTGAGAGATACCTCTCCAACTCTGAGCAACTCTGGCTTCCACTGCCAGAGGAAGCCAGACCTCACCCTATAGGGATACCAGTGCTGCAGAGTGGCTGGGGCAAAGGCACAGTGGCTGAGGGAGAAAAGCATTTGCTGACTTGTTTTCCTCAAGTTCAGACTAAGCTCAGATGGAACACTCTTCAGTTGCCATTGAGTACCCAAGGCAGGCAGGCCTCACCTCCCCCAGCTGGCAGGTGGCAGAAGGTGGTGACCAGGCTGAGGGGGCATTGACTTTCCTTTGACCCTGGCAGATGCAAAGCCCTGGCACATCTTATTGTAGAGAGCAGGACCACAGCCACATAGGGTTACCAGTGACTGGGCATGAAAGAGGTGCTAGGTGGGGAAAGAAATACCAGTCCCCTAGTCAAAATCTGCTACTGTGTGGGCCTTTCTGACTCCACAGAGCACCAGAGTGAGCCACATTTGAGCAGCCAGTAGTCCTCTGCTATCGAGTTGCTGGAGACCTTTCAAATTCTCCCACTTGAAAGTTGGTACTGACTAGGTCAATTGGTTTGGAACTCCTAACGTGGGCCAATTACCCAAGGACTGACCCTCTTGGGTGGTATCCTGGTTGTGTGACAATGAGAAGGGTTTTTCCTCTCCCAATTGTTGCCCATGGTGGGCAGAGTGTCTTAGTTGTTTGTATTTCTCCACAGCGATTTCAACCCAGAGTCACTGATCCACTAGGATCAGAAAAAAGACCAGCTGAATACAAGACAGAGCCACCTACCCCTACCACACCAAGTACGTCCCCAGAGCCTTAGTCTGTAATACTGTACAGGTCTTTTGCAAAGCTGTAGGGGAAGAAGCTATAGTCACCAGTCCCAGATCCTTGGCAAAGGGATGGTTAACCACAACTCCAAGAGCCCCCAATCCAATTTCACTTTACCTGCCCATCTAGCCAAACAGTGAAAAATAATCATGGGGTGGAATCAGCGGAAAATCTCTGGCAACATAAATAATCAGAGTCAATCAACTCCTCAAAGAAATGATAAAACAGACCTACCAGAAGATCCCATTCATAAATAAATGGCTTAGATATCAGAAATCGAGTTTAGAATTTGGCTGGCCAATGAGATACTGAATGGAAGTAAAGTTAGATTAGAAATTCTAGGAATAATTGAAAAGTTATCTCAAGAATTCAATGATTTCAAAGACAAAATCACCAAATATTTTGATACCTTGAGAAAAGAATTTGCAGCCCTTCAAGATAAGAGAAATACAGTGGAATCCCTCAGTAACAGAATGGAGCTGGCAGAAGAAAATTTTTCTGACATTGAAGACAAAGCTATTGAATGCTCCCAAATGCTCAAAGAAGAAGAGAAGTAGAGAGAAAAATTGGATCATTCTCCCAGAGAGTTCTGGGATAATCCTCAAAAAACTAATATTTGCCGTACAGGAATTCCTGAAGTGGATGAGGTTGCTTTGAAAGGCACAGATGCTGTATTCCAAGAGATAATCGAGGAGAACTTCCCATACATGGCAAGAGATTCTGAAATTCAGATAGCAGACAGTTTCAGAACCCCAGCATGACTCAACCCAAATAAAACATCTCCCAGATACATTATAATTAACTTCACCAAAGTTACCATAAGGAGAAAATTCTGCAAGCAGCCTGATGTAAGAAAACCATAACTTACAAGGGGAAGAATATTAGAATGACTGTAGATCTCTCTGCTGAAACCTTTCAAGCTATAAGAGGATGGTCATCGACCTTTAATCTTCTAAAACAAAATAACTTTCAACCCAGGATTCTGTATCCAGCTAAACTGAGTTTCATTTATGATGGAGAAATTAAATACTTTAATGACATTCACATGTGAAAGAAATTTGCCATAACTAAACCAGCTCTCCAAGATATTCTTAGACCTATCCTCCATAATGACCAGCACAATCCTCTACCACCAAAGTAAACTCACTCAGAAACTTTTGAACAAACTCCAACTTTTACAGTGGCAAAAGGATTAAAAATATCCACTGGACTTTTGAAAACTCGATACCCCAAATACTACCAGGCTTATCAAGATTCTCAATTAATGTGAATGGCTTAAATTTTCCTCTAAAGATGCACAGGTTGGCTGACTGAATACAAAATCTCAGGCCAGATATCTGCTGCATACCAGAATCTCATCTTACCTTAAAAGATAAATATAGACTCAGGGTGAAGGGATGGTCATCTATAATTCAGGCAAAGGGAAATAAGAAAAAAGCAGGTATTAAAATTTTATTCGCACCACAGGTGTAATCCCACCTATCACCCTCCCTCTGCCCATCTACCCCCCTCTCTCCCCTTGCTCTCCCCATTCCCCATATTCATAGGTTACAACTGGGTTATAGCTTTCATATGAAAACCAAGAATTAGTTTCATAGTAGGGCTGAGTACATTGGATACTTTTTCTTCCATTCTTAAGATAC
>CAUYPK010114284.1:0-13964 GCA_963574355.1 Loris lydekkerianus | reverse complement strand
GTTCTCCACACTCCTGCTCAAGCTCTCCCCAAGGCAGCTCAACTGAGTGCCAAGTCCAAGAACACCAAAACAGTTCACAGGTAAGCCCTTCTGGTTTGCAGTCTCAGTGCTGCTTGTACTCACGGTTGCCGGTGTGATTAGGTTGATCGAACACACGCAGCCACTTGCCAGTTTTCCACTGTTTTTGTCCTCCTCCTGGGGTCCAGAAGTCCCTTGCTGGCTCCGTGTTTTCTCAAAGGGATGATCATAGGCACATCCCACCGGCCAGAGATGCCTGGAGTCTTGTCTCCCCAGACTCGCCGTGCCCAGTTACAGGGAAGCTGTTACTAGGCCGCCATCTTTAATCCTGGACTTGAGATTTCAACATGAATTGTGGTGGAACAATACCTTCAGACCATAGCAACAAAGTAGTTGAAGTAGTTGAGTGACTGTTAACTAACATTGGGGAAGCAGGAACAGCTTTGGCAGGGAGGACAGTGAAGCATTTAGAGAGCCAGTGATTTGGAGTCTGAGGGCTTGTTTTTTTTTTTTTTTTTTTTTTCAGACAGAGTCTCACTATCTATGTTGCCCTTGGTAGAGTGCTGTGGCATCACAGCTCACAATAACCTCCAACTCTTTGGCTTAAGTAATTTTCTTGCCTCAGCCTCCTAAGTTGCTGGGACTACAGGTGCCTGCCACAACGGCTGGCTGTTTTTAGAGATGGGGGGGTTTACTTTTGCTCAGGCTGTTCTGGAACCCATGATTTTGGGCAGTCCACCTGCCTTGGCCTCCCACAGTGCTAGGATTATAGGCGTGAGCCACCATGCCCAGCCTAGGGCTCTGATGACTTGTTAGCTGGCCTTTGAGGTAAAGGAATTAAGTTACTGTCCTAGTCAATTTTGTAATTGAAATCCTGTTTGAAGGCCACGGTGGTGAACTGATGACAAGAGTGTACTTCAATATGTGCCCACTATCTGTTGTAATATATGTAAAGTGGTAAGTAATCATTTTTCCCTTTTGAGAAATTTCCAGTACATATTAAAATATTCTCAGGGTAACTGTTCCTTTGCCTTAGAGTCTATAAAAATAAAATTTCCATAGAACATAAGCTACATAAGAAAGCAGAGACTTCTGTTTAATTATTTTTGTGTCCCCACTGTCTAGATTAATGTTGGTACATATTAGCCAATAAATATCTTTAGCAGAGAGAAAACACCAAGTAAGAATCTCATCTGCCTGCTGAAATCTCACTGAGGCTTGTTTTTTGATGACTTTCGGCCAGTTGTTGGAATTTCGATGCATTACCTTTTGTGTTCTATTTGGATCTTCTACTTTTCAGCTCCAAATTCTCCACGCCTGGGGCCTAAGGTCGAAACTATTGCGCATTTAATTATCTCTGCCAATGATGATGCATTTGGAACTCTTCAGCTCTCAGCACCAGTTGTTCGAGTGGCAGAAAATCATGTTGGACCTATTATCAATGTGACTAGAACAGGAGGAGCATTTGCAGATGTTTCTGTGAAGTTTAAAGCCGTGCCAATAACGGCAGTAGCTGGTAAGAAGGAATATCTTAGGAGCTGTATGAGGTGATGCACGTGTGTGCAGCAGGGCATGTGTCCTTGATAAGCAAAGCCACTTGAAGACCAAATTAGAAAAATCAACTAGCATACCAGAGATCCCTGGTATCCTCCTAAAGGCACAAATCCAGATCTCTTACATATTTCTGGTACTAAATTTGTAGAATTTGTGAAAACTGTTGGAGAATTATGTATGAATTCAAATGCTATGATGTACAAACCAAAGACAAGTAGACCCAGGAAAGCCCTAGCTCTCTCTGTGGGTACCTTTCACTTTTGAAAGGGATTCATGTGTCCGTGACTACTGGGGGATGCGAGAAAAAGCACTTGGTATATTCCTGGGGCGTGGCAGCAGCATTGCCTCAGGCCTTTTATTATGCTTGTTTATTTATGAACAAGGTGGAGGAGGCAGTGGGCAGCATCAACTATTTTATATAGAAGCAAAATTAATCGCCAAATGGCAGGCGTTAGGAGCCTGCCTACTTTGGGAGTAAAGTTCCAGCATCTGAGGGAGATTTGCCTAAGAGATATTAGAATCTTTCCATTGTCCACATGAAAGGACAGAGTTGGGATACTATGCCTGATAAAAATAAATCCTTTGGGCATACTGCTTGAAAAGACTAACCCAGGCTCACCTACTACCTACATGGCGTGTGTGTGTGTGTGTGTGTGTGTGTGTGTGTGTGTGTACACTCATGACTGTTTTAGGGGCTGGGTACCTGCCTACCTTTAGGGGACTTCACGTCTTGCCAGAAGGTGGCGATTGGTGGATGTTTGGAGAAATTAGTCCTCAGGCTCCATAGGAAGCATCCTGCTTTTTCCACCTACAGTCTCAAAAGAAGGAAAAGCTCCTGCCACCCTGAGCAGTCCTCTCCAGCAGCTTTTAATGCAATTTGGTAGGAAAGTTCCAGCTGTATCACTGATGATGCTAACATGCCTGTATATATGCAATGGTATAATGTGTCTCTCCAGTGAGATTAGAATTCTAGTTCTGTTGTTTTTTCTGAAAGTATTATATGTATTCTCTTGGAGATAAGGGACCATTTTGTGGTAAAGAATGTTTCTCTCCCTCTCTCTCTCCTATATATGTGTGTGTGTGTGTGTGTGCGCGCACGCGCGTGCGTGCATATGTGTGTGTATATATATTTGTGTATAGAGACCAAATTATGTACACATCTTTTTGAAGGTGAAAGAATGAACCTGAGCACCCTTAGGATTTTTTTTCATTATTTTCTGTTATTATCAAACTGATTTTTCTGGTAAGAGATGCAAATATCTTCCTGTTCAGAAAAAAAAGTCAATATTCTCAGAAAATCACTTCCAAGGATATGCACAAAATTTGATACCTACGAGTATTTTTTTCGTACATGGAATGTTTACTATTATATTATCTTAACGTTTTACCATTTGTCTCTGCAGGTGAAGATTACAGTATAGCTTCATCAGATGTGGTCTTGCTAGAAGGGGAAACCAGTAAACCTGTGCCAATATATATCATTAATGACATCTACCCTGAGCTGGAAGAATCTTTTCTAGTGCAACTGCTGAATGAAACAACAGGGGGAGCCAGACTAGGGGCGCTAACAGAGGCAGTCGTTATCATCGAGGCCTCTGATGACCCCTATGGATTATTTGGTATTCAGACGAGCTTCTGTCTCTCTGTAGATCATAGCTAATGACCTCTTCTTTGTTTGGAGACTCAGGATTGACCTGATCATGCTTTCTTTTCTAACCTATTGTAACTGAAGTATAGGACACCTGTGCATAGTGACTGGCAGTGATTAGTGGTTATTTAAAAAAGAAAGCAAATTGGTCTCTTGGCATATATATGGAAGGTGCAAACTTTTACATTAGATTTGAAAGTCTCAGGCAATCCTTTATAAAAGCAATTTAATTTATGGGAAATTACACAAAATGAAGAGTTTCTTGGCTTTCTCGATAGATAGATAAATAAGAAAATCTCACAGCCTGGAGCTCTCTCTCCTGAATAGCATTAGTCATGGGAGCAATAGCAGCTGCCCCTCTGGACCAGACTTCACCGTGCAGCTAGCCACAGCACTCCCTGGGCCTGCTTCACTTACGGCAGGCACATACCTGAGCCCTGGGACCATCTGAGTTTACCATATCTGCTTCTGGCACAAAGAAAAACAGTGGAGAAATTTGGCAGGCCTGCCCAGTTTGTGTCAGAGCACGTTACTCTGGTTTTGCAGGGTATAGCTGCTTAAATTGTCTGGGAGAAAGGAATCCCGTATAGGATGGTTAGCTCTATGTTAATGCCGTTTCGATCTGTACTTGAAATTAACTCGACTGTGTCTCCCTTCAGGTTTTCAGATTACTAAACTTATTGTAGAGGAACCTGAGTTTAACTCAGTGAAGGTAAACCTGCCAATAATTCGCAATTCTGGGACACTCGGCAATGTTACTGTCCAGTGGGTTGCCACCACTAATGGACAGCTTGCTACCGGAGACCTGCGAGTTGTCTCAGGTAATGTGACCTTTGCCCCTGGGGAAACCATTCAAACCTTGTTGTTAGAGGTCCTGGCTGACGACGTTCCGGAGATTGAAGAGGTGAGAGGAATAGCTAGTATAGAATGACACTGTAAATTGTACCTTGTCTTATAGTGACTAGAACCAATGGCCGTTGTCGTGACACTTTGGAGAGATGTCAAATAAATTATTTCTGCAAGGATGTTGAAACTATAGTAGTGTGAAGTGGTTGTTAATTGATAAAAGCAAGAATAGTCTAGAAATAGGTCATGTACATTTGCCAGTTTGCTAGTATAAGAATTTTTTGGTATAGTTACATTGTTTCTTCAACATTTTGGTTACAGTTAAATGTATATGCATTTGTCCTAATTTTTACTACATTTGTTCCACATAAACTCTTTATTTGTATCCTTAGTTCCTTTTGGCTTGGATGTGAGCCAGTCAGTCTTGATTAAGTGTAGATCGTGGTTTCTACACATTCATTTACTTACTCTTCAGCCACTGTTGAGAATTCACTGTGTGACAAATACCATGCTAAATACACCTTCTTGATATATATTTTTTTTACAATGAAGAAGTAAGGTGGTAAATAAAAGTAGAGTCTCAGTGTGAAAGTTGATTCATCACTAACATATTGGCTGGAGATTATTTTATTTTATGAAATGCAAGTATTATTAAAACCTAGATCTTAGAAAATTACCTTGACTAGCATTTATTCCTTAATAGTATCACATCTTTATGGAAGATAAGTCCATAAAATTTCTTTTGAATGCTAATTGTGTCATTTTTCACTTCTAATATATGAGATTTTTATTAATACATATAAAATATTTCTCTTTCCTTTTCTCTAAATGTAAGTGGCATTACAATATGATGTTTTCTATTTTAAATTTTGTCAGAGATTTCCATTTGAGATAATGTGGAAAATAAAGCATAATATATTAACTATTCATTAAAGTGTATATGTAATATTTTTCCTAAATAAAAAGTATAAGACATGAAAGTTACATATATTATTGACATGGTAAACATAAATATATAACTGAATATTAAGAAATTTAAATAGTCTATATTTCTTATGTATAATCATTCTCCGTTATTAAAAGTTGATGATGGGTTATTCTGTGATACACTGGATTTGTAAAAGTAATTGGGGGAGTTACTTTGAGTCTGTTTATATTTTATTCCATTTTGTTCTTGTTTGTATATGTTTGATTTTTTTTTTTCTGTATCATTATTCTAATTTCAGAACTGTGATGCTGTTAAGGAAGTTTTCACTATGTTTTTAGGTTATCCAAGTGCAACTAACTGATGCCTCTGATGGAGGTACTATTGGGTTAGATCGAGTGGCAAGTATTATTATTCCTGCCAATGATAATCCTTATGGTACAGTAGCCTTTGTTCAGACGGTTTACCGTGTTGAAGAACCTCTGGAAAGAAGTTCCTGTGCTAACGTAACTGTCAGGAGAAGGTATCTGAGATGGCTGCGTGTGTGGGAGTAATGGGAGTTGTAGGGTGGTGGGAAGGATCCCTTGCACTCTTAACCCATTTAGGTTTGGTGATTTTTCCTTTAGTAGGTTATTAAAATATGCATATTAGCATAAAAAGCCTGTTACATGTATCATACCTGTGTTAGTGAAATGGGCAATAGATTATACATCACTGGACTATCTAATCCCAGAAATTGATTGCTTTAAAGTGTGATTTGTTAGAGTTAGAATTTAAATATAACTAGTTTCCAAATGAAGGACCACTTGCACGCCGTTTGAAGTGGTTGATTTTCAGGTTCTGCTTTTCCTGCTTTTCTTTTGTGAGGCAGTATAGTTTTCTTTGAGACCTATGGTGAATACAATTGCCCCTCTGATAACCATGAGGGATTGGTTCCAGGACTCCCAGGGATACCGTAATCCTTGGATGCTCAAGGTCTCTATATACAATGGCCATAAAATAAATGTGCACATAACCTATGTATGTCCTCCCATATACTGTAAATAATCTCTAGATTACTTATACTACTTAATATAATGTAAATTCTATGTGTTTTTTTAATTGTTATTTTCCCTTTTTCTCCAAATATTTTCAAATCTATGGTGTTTGAATCTGCAAGTGTAGAATCCATGGATATGGAGGAATATCCATGGATATTTCCTCCAAATGTACTCACACTGTTACCCTTGTTACTTCGCTTCAGGGAAATCTAGTAATGAAAATTCATTCTGTAATTTTGTTAGGAAATCCTGAATTTGCATACATTGGAAGATACTTTCATAGCTTGGTTAAAAATAATTATTGTTTGAATGAAAACTAGCAAGATAGGGTGGCCCAGTAACTCATGTCTAATCCTAGCACTCCGGGAGGCTGAAGTGGGTGGATTGCCTGAGCTCATGAGTTCAAGACCAGCCTGAGCCAGAATGCGACTTAAAAATAGCTGGACATTGTGACAGGCACCTGTAGTCCAGCTACTTGGGAGGCTGAGGCAAGAAAATCACCTGAGCCCAAGAGTTTGAGGTTGCTGTGAGCTGTGATGTGACAGCCCTCTACAGAGGGCAACACAGTAAGACTTTGTCTCAAAAAAAAGGAAGCTAGCCAGATGTCCTTCCATGAGAAAACGAAATGTTGAAAGACAATTATAATTAAGAAACATGGCTGTGTTTTTACTAGTACTTTAACAGACCTTTTTGTTTTTTAAATTGAAAGCCACAACCAACTTTCCTCTCCCCCGTATGCATCTTCTCTGAGTGTGTAACCTGTCTTTTAATTGTCACCCACATTTAGCGGAGGGCTGTTTGGCCGCCTGCTGCTGTTCTATAGCACTTCCGACATTGATGTGGTGGCTCTTGCAATTGAGGAAGGTCAAGATCTGCTATTCTATTATGAATCGCCAGTACAAGGGGTGCCTGACCCGCTCTGGAGCACTCGGGTGAATGTCTCTGCAGAGGGGGAGCCCCAGTACACCTGTGCCACGTCGTGCCTCAGAGAGCACGCTTGCTCTGCATTCTCCTTCCTCAGGACCTCCGAGGGTCCTCAGTGTGTATGGATGATGTCATGGATCAGCCCAACTGTCAACACTTCAGACTTCTGGACCTATAGGAAAAACATGACCAGGGTCGCGTCTCTTTTCAGCAGTCAAGCCGTGGCTGGGAGTGACTACGAGCCTGTGACGAGGCAATGGGCCATAATGCAGGAAGGTGACGCATTTGCAAATCTCACAGTTTCTATTCTTCCTGACGATTTCCCAGAGATGGACGAGAGTTTCCTGATCTCTCTCCTTGAAGTTCACCTCATGAACATCACAGCCAGTTTAGAAAATCAGCCAACCATAGGACAGCCAAATACCTCCACGGTTGTCATAGCCCTGAATGGTGATGCCTTTGGGGTGTTTGTGATCTATAGTATCAGCCCCAATACCTCCGAAGATGGCTCATTTGTCCAAGTTCCGGAGCAGCCCCATACTCTCGTGGAGCTGGTGATTCACAGGACCGGGGGGAGCTTAGGTCAGGTGACAGTTGAGTGGCGCATTGTTGGTGGAACGGCTACTGAAGGTTTAGATTTTATAGGTGCTGGAGACATTCTGACTTTTGCTGAAGGTGAGTGATGGTTCTAAATGAATTTCAGTCCCCTCCATCCTGTAAAGTTATCACAGTCAATTTTTATGACAAATTTAGGGTTATGACTTACTGTATAGATTCGTGACAATAACCAGCATGGTTTTGAAAAAAATAGAAATTAGCTGGAATGGTTGACATGACATGTGTATGCTGATATGACGTGTGTATCTTTTTAGCTCATTACAAATAAAGATGTTCTGTGAATATCTTTATTAAGTGAATTGCATTATGTATGATAACAAGTGCCTTTAAGGAAACATAGAAGCAACTGTAAGGTAAGTTCTAATTTGTAAGGGAAATTATAAGAATAAGCCATGTTCCTACAACCAAACATGTGATTAAGAAGCAGTGGTAGTTAGGAAAATGAGTATTAATTGGTAAGCATGTTCATATGCAAGATGTATCTTTGATTGAAATGATTTTTAAGTGAAAACAGTGTAAACTTTGGTGAGTGCATCTACATTAAATTGATCCTAGTGATAGATCACTTTATAATGGTATTTTTAGACTTATAATGTTTTCATAAATTATATAATAATGTTTTACATGCCAACAAATTACAGTTACGATCAGATGCACTGATTCTTTTTCAGGACTGATTGAATCTTCTGATGTTTAAAATTGGAAAAGTTCGTATATTTAAAATAGTTTTCTTTAGGTGTGGAGAGATATTTAAATTTTGAGTTGTACATTTATAGATTCCACCAAGTTTTTTTTTTTAACAGTGCTTTTCTGATTGAAGAAATAATGTATTCTCATAAAAACCTCAGGATATACACAAAGTGTAGGAACTAAACATTATTTATATTTGATTTCTAGAGTAATCCGTTGTATCTGTTTAACATTTTAATGCATACACTTTTTTGAGGGGGCACTAATTAAGACTCAGAGTATGATATTGTGTACTTTTGAGATATCTAATAAGTGTTATGTTTTGGAGTAAATTTCTATAATGGTTATTTCTCAGTTGATGATTTATTAAGCAGAGGAATAGTGGGATGTGACGTGCGTGATGGAAGGGGGGCAGTTGGTAATTGGTAACATTTCTCCTATTCCAAAGGGAACAATGAACGTGTAAGGAGGAGGGAGTGGAAATGAAATGTTTCCAGTGGAACATTCCAGGGACATTTCTTGGGGCCCTAGATCAGACTGGGAAGCAGATTGCTTGTCCTGTGTGGCTGTCAGTCATCCCTTTGAGTGCTTTTTTTTGCCTTTCTTCCTTGCATTACATCCTGTGAGCTGATACTTGATGCTGTCACCTCATCTAGTTACCCAAGATTCATTTCATTCCTGCTGCTTCTTTGACTCAGTTTGCCCTCCTTTTTCTGTTCCTGATTTTGACCACCGTTTTTCAAGGTTGAATAACTGATTTAAATTTTTCACAGTAATGCCAGAATGAGAATGAGACTACATTCTTCTAAGGTGCTATTTCTTTTTTTACTTTATTTTTGAGACAGAGTCTTCCTCTGTCACCCTGGGTAGAGTGCTGTGGCATCACCATAGCTCACAGGAACCTCAAACTCTTGGACTGAAGCAGTCCTCCTGCCTCAGCCTCCTGAGTACCTAGGACTACAGGGGGCTGCCATAACGCCTGGCTAGTTTTCCTATTTTCAATAGAACTGGAGTCTCCCTCTTGCTCAGGCTGGTCTCGAACTCCTGAGCTCAAGTTATCCACCTGTCTCACTTCACAGAGTGCTAGGATTACAGATGTGAGCCATCATGCCTGGCCTAAAGGTGCTGCTTCTGAAAAGAAGATGCTCTCTCAAGGTTCTTGCCTAGCTGAGTCATTGTTCCTGACTGAAGACCAGGTCATAAAGTTAGGATCCTTTGAAATAATTCTACCCTTTAACTTTTCTATAACTCAAACCGTTTGAAATGGGCCATTTCCCACAATCTGTCTATAGCGATGAAATTTTACAGTGTTTCATATGTGAAAGGATATATAGACTCATGGACACAGTTTGCTAGTCCTCTGCTTACCATATGGAACTAGGAAAATCCACTCACATATTTTTAACTTTTGAAATAGAATTCACGTTGAGCCCCGTTCTGAGTTTTCTCTTAGTGATTTTGTCACTTCAGTTTTTATTCCCTTGATTTTCTGTAGGTGAAATCAAGAAGACGGCCATTTTGACCATCGTGGACGATTCTGAACCGGAGGATGATGAGAGCATCGTAGTTGGGTTGGTGCGCACTGAAGGGGGGAGCAGAATCCTGCCCGGCTCCGACACGGTGAGGGTGAGCATTCTGGCCAACGACAACGTGGCAGGCATCGTCAGCTTTCAGACCGCGTCCCGCTCTGTCATAGGTCACGAAGGTGGGTTCTATTTCCTGTTGAGCATGTTCATTCTCTTTTCCATGGATGTCATTCTTTGTCTAGTTTTCTAAGGATCTGACCTTTTCCCTTTCATTATTTTGCTGAGCTGTCTGTGTTAATCTGCATAGAACGCTGTGGGGGGCTGCTAACTCAGTGAAGGATCTGCGCAGACCGGTTGTGTTTTCCAGCCTGCCATTCCCCGCGGGTGTGATTTTTAAGAAATGTAGTCAAACCTGAGATGCTCTGCTTTCTCATCTGCTACGTGACAGAAAAATATTATTTACTTTGTAGGTTTTTTTGTGAGGATTAAGTGAGCTAATAGATGTAACCTGCTCAGCCTATTTCCTGGCTGGTATAGTCTGTACTCAGTGACAGCTGTTGATATTGAACAGTGAAACACTGGCACCCAATTAAAAATAATTCATAGTTTATAATCCATGCATATTTTAGCCTGGATTTTATATTTTGTTTGCATAATTTATGAGTGAAAGTGCCAAACTAGAACATCTTATAAAGTATCAGTTTTTCAAAAACAACATTTTTCTTGAATCCTTGCTTTGTATTTCACATCCTATTCAGGGTTTGGCGAATCGTTGACTGTCTCAAACTTATGTCAGTGCTTTTTTCTTTTTTTTTTAAGTAAGCCTGTTTTCAGATAAAATGTTACTTATAGCTTATGTTTTGCTACAGAATTTGTATTTGGAATTTTAAAAAACAATTTTACCTTTAAGAGTTAAGCAAAAAGGATAGATCATGTGTTGGGACCTCCATTTTACAGATGAGAAAACAAAACTGAAATACATATTTTAGAACACTTGCTGAGGTCAGACAGTTAGTGTTCCTGCTGGAGGCCAACATGTTTTAGCCTTTCCCCTTACTTGCAAATTAATTTAACTAATGAATGCAAATATTCGAGACATTTTCAACATTCTTTTTAATTAATGGTCTAGGATCACGTTGTTATAAGTGAATAACAAATTGTCATAATTCTAACCTAAAGAGTAGCAGCTATCAAAAAGTTGTAACATAGTACAAATGAAAAGTCCCTGCTGGGGTAGTTAATCTTCCTAACAATGACAGCACTAACCACATTTATGGAGTTTTCTGAGTGCCGGACACTCCACGTCCCGTTTCACTTAATTTCAACAGCAGTCCCATGAAGTGGGTATAATATTATAGCATGCACCAGATTTTCACAGAAGGAAACTGAATTTGAGAGGGAATGAACAACACATAATCATTCAGTGGAGGGGCTTAGACCCAGTTGGGTTGAATCCAGAGCCCACTCTCTCGGGGACATTGTAAAGAGAGGTTGTTTGCTTAAAATTGTGTCCGCTTCAGAATCCGACAATGCAAGAACTTTCAAGAAATCTTTGAAGTGATTAGAGTTGGAAGAATGAGTTTGAGTAACACTGTCTATGTGAGAGAAGTAAATTAGTAAGAGAACCTGACTCCATCTCAGGATAAAGTTGGAAATTGGATTTCCAGAGGTGATAGCTGAAATCAGGAAAATTAATCTGGTCCTTGTGCGCAGAGGAGGAGAAGCAACTTAGGAAGAGGAAGTCGTTGGGAACACTAAACTAAGGGACTGGGAAGGGGAAAAGGACCCGAGAGGAGAACTCTGACCTCTGCCAGAGGCGTGGGGAGAGACCCAGGAGAGAGGGCATTGTCACCAGTTACCAGAAGAAAGCTGTCAGCGAGTATCACACCAACTGGGGGTGGGGGGGAAATAAGAGTCCCAGAGGGGCCAGGGAAAACAGTCACAACAGCAGAGGAATTTTGAAGGAGAATCAGGAAGGGGAAGTAAATGTCTGGTGATGACAAAGGACTTAGAGGCCTTTGGGGAGTGCGTCTCTGCGGGTGGTCTTCAGGGGGCTGCGGTCCACAGTGTGTTTGGTACTGGTCTGTGATGAGAAGACTAGGAACGGTTATAACAGCTTCGCCTTGCGGTGATATCCAAAAGCCCTATCTGTGGGCTTCTGTTTTGTATATGTATTCTTTTTGCTATTTAACTTGTCTGGTCATTTTTTTTATTGTGTTTTACAAGATGGTCAGTCTATGATGAAGGCAAACAAAGCAAAAACAAAAATGAACTGTCTTTCATGGCAAAACATTTTGAGAAGCACTGCTCATTGCATATGATAGCAAAGAAAAGAGAAACATTGGATGAAAGAGAAGGATTTTGGATTTTTTGTTTTGTTTTGCTGAAAAAATACAAGAAGGAAAATCATGGACAAGAAGGGAATCAGGGTGTTAGTGATTTGAAGGGTACAGAGAAGACCAGAGACCAGGAAAGGGTAGATGAGATTCAAGGAGGAACTTTGACTAGATTAGGCATGTGCTTTTTAGCAATATCATGGAAATTCTTTTTTAAAGAATGTAAAAAAAAAAAAACAAAAACAAAATCTGAATGTCCAGGATCAATTTAAAGAGATTTTAATGGTAAGGCAGATTTTTACGGTAAGGTTTGGGTGGTGGTGATGCTGGGCTGGAGCGCGCTGAAGGCACCGGTGCCCTCCGGGTGAGAACCATAGTGTCTTGGATAAACTTCAGACACAAGCATCCACATACTCTGTGGCCTGGATGAACTTGAGCTGAAAACCATACTGTGATCTCTTCAGTTACCAATAGCTAACTATCTGCAGGAGATGCAAAGAAGAAAAAGGATTAGTTATTAAATCACATAGTCCAATATTAGTTAAAAATCTGCTTTGGCATATCAATTTGTATACATGAATTTGGTACAGGAAATAAAACAACAAATAGATTTTATTTCTAGTGTAAATGCTTCCTAGATTTTTTATATTTTCTAAATAAATATTGGGGGGAATTTCTATTTTTTTACTTACTTTTCTTTCCCTTTATTCATAAGGGCTTTACTAGAGTCCAAATTAATTTTCATTTTTCAAAAACATATTTAAGCTTAAGAAGCTGGTATTTTGTGCATGTATGCTTTATACTCCCATGGAACTGACATAAAGAAACGTGTATCACGATGAGTTTACCAAAGTGAATTAATGAAAACTTCCTAGTGATTCTTCAAAGATAACTGCTAACAAATGGGATAAAAGTAACCATGTAATGTGGCCTTTTGACAATGTTAACATTGCTCTTGGCCTAGTGTTGGATTTTTATCTGTGTGACTAGATTTAAAACGTGGACTATGCTGAACTTCTGGATACAGAATGAGTTTTTGATTCATGGAGAGGAATTGCCTTCGTTTTTAACAATGTATTGAATTTTATAGAATTCTATTTCTATATTTGGTCCTAATGCAATTGGAGAGATGCTCAGTGGTAAATATTGTTTTCTTTCAAATGTAATGGACAGAATTCAGAAATATGGGACAACAGATTTCACTGTGGCTGCACAGTGGGTGTAAATGTGCCTTTTATAAATCTGTGTTAGATGCCGCACCCGGGCACTCAGCTCAGTAGTCTCATCATCGTCGTGTCCTGTTCAATGGATTTAAGATTTTTCCTTTTCTGAGAGACAGCACAATTTGAATCTTACACAAAGATTTGAAAGAGAAATGTGATTCTTAAAAAAAAATGTGGAACTGCTATATTAGAAACACTCAACTTTTTTCTTAACTGTTCATATTGACAGTCTGTGCTTTACATTAATCATGTTCCTGTAATTGTTTTAATCAATTTTCTTTTTTTATTATAGGAAGCAATCAATTTGGATACTATCTGTATGCCATATATACATGTGTCTATTAAAGTATGTTTTCTGTATTTTGGTTTTCCATTATTGTTATATACATTATAATTGGTACCTATAACTGTTTATCTTTGTAAAAAAATTCTGGTTTTGAGAATAAGTGGATAAAACACTTGGGGTTATTTGATACTATTCAGGGGTGGCGAACAAGTTCGACTACGCGCTCGGAGATCGCTCCTCAGAGGTCCCTCCTCAGAAGCAGCATAACAAAATCCAAACTTGGCAAAGAGCCACAGTATACAAAATAATGATAAGAGGCAAAGAGCCGAA
>CAUYPK010114283.1:0-22502 GCA_963574355.1 Loris lydekkerianus | reverse complement strand
CTTCTGCACAGCCAAGAACATAGTGAGTAAAGCAAGCAGACAGCCCTCAGAATGGGAGAAAATATTTGCAGGTTATACCTCTGATAAAGGTCTAATAACCAGAATCCACAGAAAACTCAAATTTATTAGCAAGAAAAGAACATGTGACCCTATTTCAGGGTGGGCAAGGGACTTAAACACAGCCATGTTTTTTTGAGATAAATTATATCACCTTTGAAAATTACAAGTTCTGGTTATGATTCCAAAAGAAATAAGAGAGATGTACACTGCTTCAAAAAGATACCAAAGTAACTCAAAGAGCCACATAATATTTATAACAATTAAATAGGGCCTGAAAATCCAATCATAGAGAAGAAAATAAATTCATAAAATGCCCATTATACAACAACAAAGACTAAAAAGAATGATGATGCTTACCTATGATATATTCGAACACTTTGTAAAATAGATACCCTATGTGTGTTTAGACTCTCAAAAGGGAGTAAAAGCAGGCAGATTTTGGAGGAGAATTGAAATGTGGAAGAAGCAATTAGAATAGACTGAGCTTCTCAATCTTCTCAGAGTAGATGGCAGCTATAGTACAGCAAAACAAGCTATACTCAGGAAAAAATAAATAAATAACTGCGGTGCATTTTACAAGGGTATATGTGAAACTTAGTAAATGTGGAATGTAAATGTCTTAGCACAATAACTAAGAAAATGCCGGGAAGGCTATGTTAACCACTGTGATGAAAATGTGTCAAACGGTCTATGAAACTAGTGTATGGTGCCCCATGATCACATTTATATACACAGCTATGATTTAATAAAATAAATAAATAAATAAATAAAATAAAATAAAATAAAATAAAATAAAATAAAATAAAATAAAATAAAATAACTGCTGTTTTACTGACCTGATAATCTTGAGAGGAAAGTCCAAGGCCATCAGTACACATAAAGTGATAAAATTCCAAATTCCAAGTCTCTGGCTGATCCTTGAACTGCTTATCTATCAGGAAGAGCCCAAATAGCCCAATAACTAAAAACAGAACTGAATTGGGATTTGAAGGGCTACTCACTGTGTATAAGATAAAATTCTCAGCTTGACTCTAAATAGAAGTTTGCTTTACTAAAACAAAATATAATGTACCTCAGGGAGATAAAGTGAGATTTATATTCTCCATAACATAGGCTGCAAAATTTCCTAAATACAATTCAAAAATGTTTGTCAAAAATTAGAAAATGTTGCCCTCCAAAAAATAAAGACAAGTCAATAGATAACCTAGATTTTATAATCATCAGACAAGTACTTTAAAGTATCTATTATAGATATGCTCAATCATACATATATATGTGATTGTGGTGAATAAAATTATAGAAAATATCAGAGAAATAGAAAACTATATAAATTCTAAAATGAATATTCTTGGACTAAAAAATACAAGATCTTTTAAAAAGTCATTATTTAGGCATAATATTAAAAATGCAATGCACTTAAAGATATAGCAATAAAAAATTATCCAAACTGAAGAACAGAATGACTATGTTGTCATAGTTGTTATTATGATGTGTATGTTCTATTATATTACATTTCATGTCATATTGTGTATGTTAAAGTAAGGGGGAGAGAGAGACAGATTGAGTTATTGCCTCAGGAACCCATATGACACTATCAAATTTTCTGAAATACATGTAGTTGAAGTTCTAGAAGGAAAAGTGAATGGGGATGTAGAAGAAAAAAAAAATCATTTGAACAAAGAACTACCTAAACCTTGCAAATTTGGTGAAAGACATAAATTTATACATTAAAAAGTCAGAAAAACCCAAAATAGATCAACATGAGGAGAAAATTGCGAGAGTTATCATAATCTGCTGAAAATAAAAGATAAGAAAAAGTTTTGTAAGCATTTGTAGGAAAATGGCATATTATATATAATAGAATAAAATTTAGATTAACTGTGGACTTATCAGAAACTATGATGACCAGAAGAGAGTGGAAAAACCTTTTTAATGTGTTTTTAAAAATTAAGAAAACAAAGATGCCATTGATACTGACTTCTGTTTCTTTTGAAAATATGCTTACCTAATGAGGACTAAATAAAATAAAATGCTACTTTGTGGGACAGGTAATAAAAATAAGAAAGCTAGTATCCCCCCAAAAAGATGTCATTCAACTAGACAACTTGAAAATAAGGAGTTACAAGATGTGCAGTCAAGACAATCGCTAAGTTAGTTGGGGCAAGGATAAACCACTAAATTTCCATATTAACTTTTCTGCATTTCTCTTTGGCACATGTTTTATATTAGGTTATTCTAATTTCATGTACATACATTACTCTCCTATGTAATAAACTATATGAATAATGAGCTATGTCATATTTACCTTGATGTTCCTATAGAAATTTTCACTTAATAGTTGTATAAAATAATGTTTGGACAATTAAACCCAATAAATAAATAATATTATCATGTCCTGGCAAAATAGAGAAATTATTTTCTAATATTGAAAGCATTTGTGCAAATGTGATTTTTTCCCTCCAATGTTAATAGCCACTCTGATTAGGAGAAAACTTGAATCATTTAAGTGATTGATAAAAAGGATAGATGTTATGCATTTTTATTAAATTATAAATAACCTATAAAATGTATAACATGAAACAAAGTAGTACTTAAAAATCCAGGAACAAGTGGCTAATCTGAGATTCATTATGTATTCCTTCAGCTGTGTTCATTGGCTCATGATGTATTTATGTATTTACTTTTCAATTCTATTTTCTTTTGCTAATTGAAAGCAAAACAGTGCAGTGACAGTGACTTAAAGAATGGACTCACGTGTGAATGCCCAAGATAAATCCTCAATCAATAACTTCCTAATAGCATTGCTTGATCATTTTCTTAATACTTCAGTTTCCTGATTAGAAAAATAGTTATAATAATGGTACCTACCCTGTAGTGTTGTGGTTAGTAATTATACAAAATATACATGTAAAGCACACAGAAATGTGCTTGGGATATTTTAGGACATTAATAAATATTGAATATAATAGTTATATAGAAATAATCATTATATAGATATTCAACGATGGTGGTAAAATTATTTAAGTGTTCACTTTTATACTTGAAAAAGTAACAAAAATGCAAGTGTTTTAGTTTTTCATCTTTTGAATTATAAAAGTTTTTCTTAACTATAGACTATATATATACACACTGCATATTGTTGGTAAATAGGTTTCTAGAGATACTTTTGAATTGAATTGAATCACTATTTTTGTCTTGTAGTTTAAAAATATAATAGGTTTCATGGGATATACAATTAATTTTTATTTTCTAACTTATTTTACTAAGAATGGTTATTTTGTAAAGGCAGAGTTTTCTTGGGGTTTTTTGTTTGTTTGTCTGTTTGTTTGTTTTTAATGCTGAATTCCCCTTGTATATTTGTGGAAAATGTCGGTGGCAAGTTGTGTGTGATACATACAAATTGGATACAAGCTTCAGAACCACTTCCTTATTGGTAATGGGAATAAAGATTGACAATCAAAGAAGTAAGTGAAACAAGATATTGTAGAAATATCTTAAGTTTCTTTCTATGATAACCTTTGTTTGGGGAAGAATACAAGAAGCAGACTGTCATCAGCTTATGAAAATTGTTATTTCTTTGGAATAGACAGAAAGCAAGTCAAAGTGATATTATGAACTCAAACATAAGTTTTTACTAGCCAACATAATGCAGCCAGCCAGCCACTCTGTTTTATTAGACTTCCTTTCTAAGTTCAAGTGTTTGAGCCCCTACTAAGTAGATCTCATTTTCCTCTGTAAATAAACAAATAATAGTCAATAAACCTGTCATCACACTCTCTCTCTCACACACACACACACACACACACACACTACTATAGTAGCCATTACATCAATTTTATCAGGAGTCACCCTGAGAACTAATCTCTGTCCTCTGACTCTTCCCGGTGCAGGAAAGTGGTGTAACACAACTAAGGGGTTGACCATCAGTAAGCATTGTTATGCTTCCTAAAGAGGAAGTAGAGCTAGGCCCCTGAAAGATTTCTGTTTCAGGGTCAAGAGTGAAGGAATGGCAGCAGGAAGATAGAGGAAGTGGGTATGTGTTATTATTTCATCCCATTTCTGTCCATCCATTCAATGAGTTTTATTTCTTCTTTGTAAATAGAAGGGAGGGTGTAAATGTTTGAAGCAAATGTTCAGCAGCAGTCATGTAAAACAAACTCACATAATCATAAGTTAAGAAAAGAAATATTTTCCTAAAGTGAACAGAAAGTTATTGTGAATGTAGACTAAACTGCCTTCTTGAGTTCGTGTTAGAGCCTGTCACCATCTGCAAATAGTCTTGAATCTGCTTCTCGACCAACTCATGTTCACCTCCTGCCACCCTCTTCTCCTCACCTGTCTCCACCCTCATGGCTCTTCTCTTCTTCAAAATTACAAATCATCAACCTCATTAGTCTTATTTCATTTTTCAGAATGCATAAAACTGACTCCCACTAAGAGTTTTCAAACCTCTGTCTTCTTTCATTAGATTGTTCTTTTTCTCACCACTTTTTACTAGCTCCTTCTCACCCATCAGTTGTCTTTTTTTGTTTTTTGTTTTTTTGTTGTTGTTTATTTTATTTTTTGTTTTTATTTATTTTTATTAAATCATAACTGTGTACATTGATGCATTTATGTGGTTCAGTGCATTGATTTAATATGCAATGTGAAATGCTTACACTGAACTGTTTTAACACATCCATCACCATTATACTCTTTCCTTAATAGTTTTGAAATGTACCATTGCATCATGCACATTAGGTGAGGTTCCCCACAAATACCCTCCCTCCTCCAGCCTGCCTCCTAGCTTCCCCTCTCTTCTTCTCTTCCCTTCTACTTTCTGAGTTATAGTTATGTTTTACCATTCATATGAATGTATAGGTGATTGTGTATTGATTTTATAGTAGTATTGAGTACATTGGATACTTTTTTCCCCATTCTTGAGATACTTTACTAAGAAGAATATGTTCCAGCTTCAGCTAGGTAAACATAAAAGATGTGAAGTCTCCTTCTTTTTTATGGCTGCATGGTATTCCATGGTGTACATATACCACAATTTGTTAATTCATTCATGGGTCGATGGGCATTTGGGCTGTTTTCATGTCTTGGCAACAATGAATTGGTATTTTTTTGTTTTTAACCTTCTTCAATGGGCCCTTTTCTAAACATCCTTTCCATGGAAGCCTGTAGTATCAGATACTACAGCATCTTGTCTCTCTTTTCTCCATCACACTTTTTACAAATTTCCCATTATTGTATTTATTCATCTAATTGTTCATACATTATCCTTTTTTTACTAAATATATTTACCTCCAGAAGAGAGGCAACATCTACATCATTTCACCATTATACTCCTACTGGTTATCATGATACCTACCATACAGTAGATGTTCAATAAACATTTATTTGATTTACAAAAGAAGAATAAAAAATTCTCTGATTAATACCTAAATGCAATAATGAGCCCCACAGTTAAAAAGAATTCTGGGATACATATAAAATCTCCATATATAATATTTTTGGTTTAAGTTCATGTTGAGTTAACTCAATGGAAAATTTTATATAATCAATTCCATAATGTGATTTTACTCATGTTTAATTAATTCTTATTTTTCATATAATTCCAAGAAAAAAGAAGTCTTTTATCCATTTAACCATTTTTATAGATTACTAACTTCCTCTCAAATTTCTCGGAGAATCTAGATTAGATATACTGTATATCAGACAAAGAAAATTCCTCTGAATAATGTTTTGGGGTTTTGTTTGTTTGTTTGTTTGTTTGTCAGGTTTATTTCTATATGAAAATTTTACAAGCATATCTTCTCCACAGTTGCTTAGTTACTACCATTGGTTCTTTAAAGAAATATCTAGAATAAATGATGGACCATAAAAGTAAAAGATAAAAGAAATGAAAATGATTAAATCAGTGATCTCATGCTATGCCCAGAAAAGATGAAGACTTGATCTTTACAAAAGCCTGAAAAGAGGTGATGACTAGAATATGTTTTTGAGTTAGAATTGAGTACCCAAAAGGAATTTTAAAGAGCAAGGTGTAAGAATTAATTTTGAATACATTCTAAAAAAGATGAAAGCAGCAGCAAATGTCAAGGAAAGAATGGATTTTCCCATCTACCAATGAATTGGCAATAGATGCCTTTGTGGTGTTCATACCTCCTCACCCCAGTCCCCCAGTGCAAACTGTCTGCAGTAAATACAGTTTGGCTAAGCAGTCTATCATTTTCCCTGTTCAAGCATCCTTTTAGAAAGGTAAGATTTTGCCCCTGGCTTGCTTGGACTCTTGCCCTACATAAAGATAATTAGATTCTAACAGAACAGAAGCTAATTTGTGGGTTTAATATAGTGCTGCTTTTAGAAAGTAATAAAATCCTTTTCTAAACACTAAGTGCACATGAGCATTAACATAAATCAGACAGTTTTCAGCTGCACATCTGAAGGATGTTTTTTATTATTGAAATCCCTAGAGATGGCTTAATATCTATAGTGACCTAATAATTCCCGGTTTTAGATTCATATCATGCTACTCTATACTTGAGTTGAAAGCTAAAGGGTCTTCAGGAATTTGAAAATGTGAGCTGACTTGACTGGTGGTCTGTGCTTTTCACTTCTTTTTTTTTTTTTTATTGTTGGGGATTCATTGAGTGTACAAGAAACCAGGTTACACTGATTGCATTTGTTAGGTAAAGCCCCTCCTACAGGATGGAAACCAGTGAATCACTGCATTACCAGAGGTAAATTTGCTGTATAAAGTACAGACCTTACATGTGGAAAATTAAACCATATGTTTGTCCTTGACAATATTAAAAATGCATTGCCATTCTGTACTATGTAATTATTTTTATCCAATATATGAAAGTTATCCATCACATCACACCACACACTGTATTGATGATCTAACACACAAAAGGTATGAATGTAATTCCCTGATAAGAAAGACATATAACATCCAGGCTAATCCTTCAATTCATCCTCCATTCATGATGTCAAATGAGTAGACCATTTAAGGAAGAGCAAATCACCTGTACTGCCATGCAAAGAAGATAGGTGGATGATTCTCAGATGAGGCTTATTTTTCTTTCATTTTATTTGATTCACTTTATCTTATTTCACTATCTTTTCTCACTTTCAAAGTGTAGCCTCCAAAATCACACATTTAGGAATCACATGATCAGATCCATTTTTATTCATTCTGAAATGATGACACTTGAATTTCCTCACCTGCAGGAAAATTGAAATCTCTGATGGAGAGAATATTTGACAAAGATGAGCCCACCATTGGGCTATAATCAGAGAATGTTATTAGAAAATATAATAAGGAAAACACAGTCACAACACATGCTATGTCTGTGCCCAACACCTTTACTTAAGAATTCTCTGTCAGTCTATTCCATATTTGAACTTACTTGATTGTCTAGGAAGTATTTGTTATTTGTTTTAATAGCTTCATTAAAGTATAACTGAATTCAATTAACTTCACGTATTTAAAGTATAAAGTTTGATAAACTTTGAAGTACACCCCATGACACTATACTCACAATCAAGATAATGAACACACCTTCACCCACACACGTTTCCTTGTGCACCTCTTAGGATTGCTCCCTCCCCTAATCCCTCTGCCCAGTCACCAGGCAGCCAATGATTGGTTTTCCTTCACTACACAGTAGTTTCCATTTTCTAGAATTCCATATAAATGATATCTTTTTTAGGTTTTCATCTTTCATGGATCATAATTGCTATATATGTTGTGTTTATTGACAGTTCATTCCTTTTTTGCCTATAATATGTCCATTATATGGACATATTATAGTTTCTCCATCTGTTGCTGAGAATCTGAGTTGTTAGTAGTTTTTTCCTATCACAAAGGTACTATGAATGATTCTGTTCAAATCCAAGTATGTACGAATTCTTTCATTTCCCCTGAATAAGTACCTCAGAATAGAATGCCTAGATCATATGGTAGGACATGCTTGACTTTGTAAGAAGCCTCCAAGATGATTTCCAAATTAGTTGTATCTTTATTCATCCCTACTAGAAGTATATGAGATATCTCTATCCTGGCCAGCCCTTGGTATGTTCAGGCTTTTAAATTTTATCCGTTCTAGTAGTTTGTTTTCATATCTCATTTTTGTTTTAATTTGTGTTTTCCTCATGGTTAATGAACTTGAATATCTCTTCATGAGTTTATTTTACATTCTAATGTTTTCTTTGTGGAAGTTCCTTTTAAATATTTTGCCACACTTAATTTTTTATTGTTTGAGAATTATTTACATAGTACCTACAAACCTTTTAACTGACAATTATACATTTTGCAAATATTTTCTCCCAGTCTATCTCTTGCCCCTTCATTTTCCTGTGTATTTAATGGTGCAGAAGCTCTGTGGTCTCTTCTTTTAGTATTATAGCTAAGAAATCTTTGCCTAATCCAAGGTTACAAAGATTGTCATTTATGTTTCATTTTATTTTGTCTTCCTGAAGAAATTTTACATTTTAAGATACATGATTCATTTTTATTTAAATTTTTGTTTATAGTATTAGAAATGAACAAAATTATTTCCTTGTATGCAAATGGCCAATTTTTTTGCACTAAATGTTCAGAAATTGATCGTTTCTCCTCTAAGTTTTCTTTGTATTTTTGCCAAATATTTACACATAACCATTTGTGTTTATTTCTATTTTTGAGACTCTGTTCTGTTCTATTCATCTAATTGACTACCTTAATCTCAGTTATTCTCTATTTTGGCTTATAATAAATTTGATGTGTGGTAGTGTTAGTGTTCCAATTTTATTATTTTTCAAAGTTTTTTGGAAATTCTAAGTCTCTTACATTTTTGTATGACTTTTATGATCAATTGCTTAATTTCTACCAGAAAAATATCCTACTAGAAGTTTGACTGGATTTTGTTGAACCTATAGACTAATTAGGAGAGAATTGACATTTTAACAATATGAAGTCTTCCAACACATGAACATGATATACCCCTCCATTTGTTCCCATACACATTAGTTTCTGAATAATGCTTTGTGTTTTTTGGTATGTATACCTTTCCTATACTTTGTCATGTTTTGCCTAAGAATTCACATAGTGATGCTAGAATAAAAGATATTTTAAAAATTACAAATAAAAAATATTTGTGTCTAATATAAAATGAATATATAAACAATTACATGCTCATAAGAACAACACAACACTAACATAGTCCAGGGAAGGGAGAGACAGGAGGACATTCGGCAGAAAGAGGGAAGGCATGAGTTGGATCTCACCTAATGTGCACATTGTGAGGGTGTATAACACACCCCCTGGGTGAGAGGCTCTTCACCAAATGAAACTTTACCCTAGTAGTGAGAACAATGTAAGCTAAAAATTGTACCCTCATATTAATTTGATTTAATTAAAAAATTTAAGAACAAAACAGCCCACCCCTTGTAGGAAAAAACCAAAATTATTTTTTCTATTTTTTTCTGAGTATTGGATCCTCCCTCTTTATTTTCCTTCTGGCTTGCCATGTGTTAGGGTGGCCATTTAATTCCTGGCTATCATGCAGTGAGGTTATAGAAAGTGTTATAAAATAATAATTTTGCTGTTTATCTTTGCCTCCCTGGAAAACACAAGTACAAGAAGAGTATGAATTTGCCTTAAGTTGATGTATTAGTTCAATGTAGTAATGATTTGTTCTCAAATCTGTGTTGGTATTTGAAAAAATAGATATGTATAATTCACATAAAATAAATACAATAAAAATTTTAAAAAGTTTGTGTCTAGTATGTAAAAATCAAATGGATTTTTGCATATTGATCTCGTATCTAATAACCTTACCAAACTCATTTATTAGTCCTAGTAGCTTTTGGTGGATTCCTTCAGATTTCTAAAAGCCTTCCAGGAGGCTCTAAAAGAGCCTTCATGTTGTCTGAGAATAGACAATCTTACCTCTTTCTTTCTCATCAGGATGTTTTTGTTTCTTTTTTTTTTGCCTTATTGCACGAAAGTCCAGCATAATTTTGAATAGAATTGGGAGAGCCAAATTCTCTGTCTCACTGCTGATCTTTGAGGAAAGCAGCCAGTCTGTCAACATTAAATATGGTATCCGTTGTTTCAAAACTATTGTATATTTAGTTCAAAAGTTGATGAGAGATTTGTTTTGTTTAGTTTTTAAATTAAGAATAGATGTTACATTGATTTGTGAATGTTAAACCAATATTCCTTTAAAAAATGGATACTTGGTCATGATGTGGTCTCATTTTTATGTTTTGCTAGATTTTATTTGCTAGCATATTAAATAGAATTTTGCATTTGTATTTGTAAGAGGTACCGGTCTATGGTTCTCCTTGCTACTGCTGATAATCATACAAGGCATAAAGTATTCTCTCCTTTTTAAGTTTCTGAAAGGGTTTATATTGAATTGGTATTATTTCCTCCTAAGTGTTGCCTAAATTTCACAAATGAATTCACCTGGTCCTGACATTGGATTTCTTCATTAGCCCTTAATATGTTACTTAGTTTTCCAGTATGTGCAGTTTTTTAGCTATGTTCTAAAATTGATTTCTATTTAAATCTGTTGTGGTTAGAGAATATACCTTAAACAATATGAATCCCTTTAAATTTATTGGAACTTGTCCCATAACCCAAAATGTGGTCTACCTTGACAAAGTTCCTGTGTCTATCTGAAAATATTGCAAGTTTTATCAGTGTTCGAGTGAATTGTTCTATGAATGTCAATTAGATCAAATTGTATAATAGAATTATTCAACTCCTTATGTTTACTAATGTTCCCTCCACTTGTTCCATCAGTTATTGAGGGGATTTAAATCTCTCAGCGTAATTGTGGATTTGTCTTATTTCCCATGAAAGGTGTATTTCAATTTCATGTACTTTGACATTCTGTTATTAGGTACATGATTACTTAGAATTTTTATGTCCCCTTAGAAAAATGGCCTTTTATCATTCTAAAGTGACCTTCCTAGTGCCTAATATTCTTTCCTCTAAAATATTTTCTTCTGACATTATTATAGACACAGTAGCTTTCTTTTGATTGGTGTTGCCATGGTATTTTTAAAATACTTTTATTTTCAACATGTTTGTGTCTTTGTATTTAAATTGCATTTCTTGTGGTCAGTGTAGAGTTGGATTTTTTAAAAATAAAATCTTGCTATCTTTAAGTTAGCTGGAATATTAAGACTGCTATATTTAATTTATTTATTGGCATGATCTGATTTTTATTAACAGGCATTTCTTTTCCATTTGTCTTATCTGTACTTTGTTTACTTTTTCTTTGTTTTACATGTTCTTTGAAATAAATTGAAACTATTTTATGATTCTGTTTTACTTCCTTTGACAGCTAATTTGCTATAAATCTTTGTTATTTATGTAGTCGCTTTAGTGTTTGTGTATGTATGTATGTTTGTATGTATGTATGTATGTATGTATGTATGTATGTATGTATGTATTTAGACAGAGTCTCACTCAGCTGCTCAGGCTAGCAACCTAAGACAACTGGGCTCAAAGTGATCCTCCTGCCTCTGCCACTTGAGTAACTGGGACTATAGGCACCTAAGGCAGTGACCAGATAATTTTTTTTATTTTCAGTAGAGACAAGGTCCTGCTTTTGCTCAGGTTGGTCTCAAACTCATGAGCTCATGCAACCCTCCCACCTTGGCTTCCCAGAGTGTTAGGATTACAGGCGTAAGCTGCTGTGCCCAGCCTGCTTTAGCATTTATAATATGCATCCTTAACTTATCAGAATCTACTTTCAAGTAATGTTACACCACTTTACATATAACACCCTTTAAAAATAACATGCTTCCATTTCTCCCTTCCATATGTTTAGGCTATTATTGGAATACATTTTACTTTTACATGTGTTAAAAATTCCATATGACATTTTTGTTTGTTTGTTTAAACAGTATATCAGCCCTGCAGGCATTAAGCTGGGACAATCATTATGTTTATCTGTTTTCTGTCCCTCCCACTATCAGTTCTTTGTGGCCTGACGTACCTTTCCTTATAATTGGTTAGTATTTTTTGTCAAACTTCTGGTTGTTTCAGAAGGAAGAGCAAACTTGATCTCTGTTACTCTATTTTAACCAGAAGATGAGAGGCTGAGGCAATTTTGATTCTGCCACAGAAGTTTAAAAACTGTTACATTTTAGAGCTGTTCTGCTTCTCTGTGGAACATCCACTACCCATCTTGATTCTATCTCCCAATACTGTATACCAGGGCCTATCTTCTAGGAAATAAACCTTTGATTTTTTTTCAGTAATAGTATATATATATTAGGCAAAAGCTTTTGGATCATCTACACGAGTCATATGGATAACTCCTAGTTCAGAAGTGTTCATCTGTATTATTACTTCGTAATAGAATATGGTTATATTTCTCATCTTAAGGATTTATGTTTTAGCTGCTATGTATCTAACAATTTGCCAAATTTTGTAGACAATCTTCATAACCATTATTAAGGTGATTGTTCTGTCTTCCTTTTTGGAATGCACTTTGGTTAGTGACTGACAGAATGGATGATCTACATGCATCATAAGAAGAACAGTTGAGTAAATTACGTTTATAGTTTATAGCCATGTAAATATAGCTATAAAACAAAATAGGATACAGCTATGGAAACGAATGACAAAGATTTATTTTATTGACAAGAAAAAATATTTATTACTTTTAATCAAAAAAACCATTAGAGAGCATAATTTTGATATGGACTAAAAGAGAACAGCTTATTAGTTTGATTTCAGGTTTTTTTTTATCTGAGAGAAGGAGATGAAAATAATTATGACAGTTTTGAAATGCTGTATCTGTGTGTGTACTCATATGCAAAGGAGGGCAGATATGATATGGAAGGTGCGTGAAGTTTTACTTGATTCTGTAATCGCTCATTTTTATTTGTTTTTCTTCATCCGAGTGTATAGATGCATGTGAATATATGTATGTGCAGGTGTATTTACAGTAAGTACAGATCAATTACATTAAGAAGAAAAAAACAAATGATCATTTCCAATGTTTTCCATCTTCACTTTGTGATTTAAAAATAAAAACTTAGGGTATAATGGAAACATCTTAATAAACATATTCTATCTTATATTTTCATTAATATTTTAATTTCATTAAAATTTCTTTAATAATAACAGCAGAAAAATAAATTTAAAAACCTATGAGAAAAATGAGTTCAACAGCACTTCCTACTTTTATCTTTTCAATTCAGCCAAATTTTATCTTTAGGATACAGTCTAACTCTCAGAGGGTTGGATGATGCAGGTTAATTCAGTAGAACTACTAATGTGGGGTCCATCCAAGCTGAACCTTTCAAAACTGAGCATTGGTATATCTTTCCTATGTGGCTCTATCGCCTTCCTTCCCAGCAGTGCTCAAGGCTACAACCTTACAGACAGAATGCCAAGAGCTTTTAAACAAGTTTTAACTTCTTACATTTGGTGTGCCTACCTCATATTTTAAAATAAGAGATTTTTTTTTTTTTTTTTTTTTTTACAAAAGTCATACAAATGGTAGGAAATGAATTTAGAAAATATAGAAAAAAAGAAAATAAAAATGATCCCTAGGCTTATTATCAGAAATAACTTGTAAATATATACAAACATTTCTATATTTACTTTGGATAGCAAAACTTGAATCCTCTTTATGATTTACTATGTTGTGATAAATTTAACTACCACAGAGGAATTTTTTCTCACTATAAAGCACCTTTAGAACTTGGGAAACATCTCATTTTCTTCATCTCTGAAGAGATAATCACAGAAGCTAAATGCGCAGCTTATGGCAAGAATTAAATGAGATAATACTTGCATATAGAATTTCAAGTTTGAAACACCTAAGACTTGAAGTATTAGTATTATCTCCAATTGTTAACTATTAATATTGCATTGGAATATACCACCCTCTTTTGAACCTCAGTCCCTTACCCCATGATTACCCCACAGTTCTTCAGATAATTTGGTCTTTCTTATAATTCCAGGTGCTCAATAACACTAGCTGAATGAATGAATGGCCATTATTCATTTTATTGGTAATTAATATTAGACATTACTAATTCAATATTCAGGATTTTCCACAATATCTTTTTAGATGTTGAAAGCCCTCTTTTGAAACATTATTATTTGTTTACAAGTCTGCCATTGGCATCAGAGGAAAGTGTAATTGAGACCATCTTGCCTGTGTTAAAATCCATTTATTTTATTTTCCAAAAGATAATTAATGATGGATGGGAAAACCATACATGCAGAAGAATCTGTTTCAGAAGCCTTTAGGCAGAACTGAAAATATTTCTCAGGCAATATTTCAAGGTGAAAACACATAAGCATTCATTACAACAAAGCAGAATGGACTTTTGCAGAGCTTCAAATGATTCAACAACTGGTGTTTGACCCAGACATCTTTGTGTGATTTGTCCTTACAAAGTCCATACATAAAAAAATTTACCATGAAAAAAATAATCTTCAAAGAATGGTGTTTATTTCACTGCCAAAGAAGAATTTGTTGTGGCAATTTGATTATTTTAATTTATGCAAATCAATATTTTAATCAGCTTCTCCAAGAGAGGATATGAAAATATGAGATGTGAAACATGAAAACAGGAAAGGCAAAACAATGTAATGAAAATAGCACTAGATGAAGTACTGATTCTGCTGTCAAACGGCTGTTTAAATGTTTGGACAGTCACATTCACTGACTGGTCCACCGCTTCTGCACATTTAAAAAGATTGTACCAGTTGGCATAATTTTAGTTGCAACTATGAGAAAACCTTATTGAAATTAAATTTTAAGATATAAGAATTCTGGCTGTGTATAAACTTGTTAACTTTAGACACAGGGGAGCTCCAGGAGAGGCTTTTCAAACACTTCAACAATAATTATTTTAACCTTCTGTTTACTTTCAAGGTCAGACAATCAAGTTCATGAACTCATCCTAGAAAAAGTGCAATATACCTCATTGCTGAATATCACTATGGTCACCTTTGAAGTACACCCCTTGGCCATCTGACCATACTGATATTTAGCAATGAGGTATGTAGCACTTTTTCTAGGATGAGTTCATGGACTTAATTGTCACACCTTACATTTCCATAGAGGCAGTTTTCTCTTTTGGTGAGTGTCCTTAGCAGTGATTTTCAACCAGTGTGACTTGGCACACCAGTATGCCTTGAGAGGTTCTTAGTTGTGCTGTGAAAAATTTTAAAGATCATTAAATTATTTTTAGAAGACGTTCAAAGCATAGTAAGTATGTTCTCTTTTTAAAAATCAACATAATTTAAGTGTGCTGCATAAGTTTAACTGTAGGTTTAACCGTGAAATAAAAATGGTTGAAAAACACCGTCATAGAGTCTAAATGGCAAAAGTAGCTTCGGATTTCACTTTCTCCCACTAACCACATTGCTTAGAATGGAAGATTTTCCTTTGGATTCTAGATAATCTGTAATTAGACAATGATTCAATTTGTATTGTTATCTGCTTATCTACCTGTGATGGATTATAGCTAAACATAGGTATTTTGACATTGTTCTTATTGGTAAATGGGGCCCCTGTCCTCTTCCCTTAAATCACATGTGGGAGCTCTGGGAATGCTTTGACTAACAGAATTTGCCACAAGGGATACTAGGCAAATTTCTAGGCCCAAGCATGAAGATACTGACAGTTTCTGCTTCGTACCATTTGGAACATTCACTCTTGGGACCTGGCTGCCATGCTAAGCATAAGCCCAATTAGCAAAAGGCCCAGGCAGAGATCTGAGGGCTGCTGATACAGCCTTAACTGAGCTAGCCGCCACCAGCCACTGTCAACTTTGCTAACCAGATAAGTGAACCATTGTGGAAGTGCATCCTTCCGCCCTGTGTGAAATGCCTTAGCTGATGTTTTATGGAACACTGAAAGCTACGTGGGTAAAATAAATTCTTGCTATAGCCCTAAGCCACTCTGTTTTAGAATGGCTTGTTTTGTAGCAATAGTTCACCAGAAAACATTGTATTAATAGCATGGACCTCCACATTTATTTTTTCCTAATTGAATATGCTTCTTCCTGATGTGTAATGCAATGAAATTTCCTGAATGTTGTTGGAATAGCATTTTCATTGTTACTTTCAAAATTTATTGATGTAATGTTTGATAACATTAGCTTGTTTCATTTTTGATGAACGAAATCAAGAGTTATTTTTACGTTCACTATGTTTGCTTCAAACCGACATTGTACTTCATCAAGTATCTTAGATTTATTTTTTAAATGTGTAGCACAAAACACACTGAAGATTGTACAATTTTTTATCAACATAAAAATTAAGCTTTAATAGCACGTTAATAGGGATTCTTCTTAGGGAATGTAAGATCCTGGAAACAAAAGTTTCTTTTTTTGTTTGTTTGTTTTTGTGGGGTTCTTATCTATGTAATCAGTTTGAACCACCTAAATTAGCCTTGTCAGAACCATACTATAACTCAATCTTACCTTATCCTATGAAAGTAATACTCTGCTACAGTGGGGCCTGACTACAAGGGCCTTAAATAATCCCATAGGCATGAGATGCAGATCCCAGGACTATTTGGCTAACCTCACACAAGAAGCAAAGCGTGGAAGAGCTCCACAGGGCCCACCTGAGTCCCAGCACAAATGTGAGCCATCCTATCCAGATGCACCACTAGCCCAGCCCTATCCCAGACACTAAAGTGAAGTAAGAATGCTTCAAAGAAGGTATTCCAAAACATAGAGCCCTCAGAGGCCCCGGACCTGAGGCAGAGGCCCTGCTTGCCTGGGTCTGAGGGAAGAACTACAAACGTTCTTACTTTGAGAGATAAAAGCACAGATTCTGTTCTTTCATTTTATACAGATTATCACTCAATGAAGAAATACCAGGTCTTTGCGGGATCACCTCACATGAATCCTGATAATCTTATCTATCATATTATTTTTTAAATCTTGCCTACATACACTGGTGCTAGCAGGTTAGAACCCACCCGGGCCTGCCAAACAACAACAACAATTACAATAAAAAAGTAGCCAGGTGTTTTGGCGGGCACCTGTAGTCCCAGCTACTTGGGAGGCTGAGACAAGATAACTGCTTAAGCCCAAGAGTTTGAGGTTGCTGTGAGCTGTGACGCCACAGCACTCTACCAAGGGAGACGTAGTGAGACTCCGTCTCAAGAAACAAAAAACAAAAACAAACAAAAACAAATAATAATTCATTCTACCTAAAGTTAAACTGTAAAAATAAAACTTAAATATTTAGATAATATATTCAAGGTTGGACAATCAAGTTCATGAACTCATTCTAGAAAAAGTGCTACATTCCTCATTGCTGAATATCACTATGGTCACCTGGAGTCCTACCCTTGGTCATCTAGTGACTATAGGGATACTCAGCAATGAGACGTTTAGTTGTTTTTTTTTAGGATGCCTTCACAAACTTAATTGTCAGACCTCCTACAATGACAGCTCTGATGGTCATTCCAGAATAAGAGCTCTAAGACTGAAGAGTAGACGAGGTGCTGGCCTCACTGCCTGGCCTCCCAGGGGAGGACTTCACAGGTGACTGTACTGGTACTCAGCAATGAAAAATGGAGCACTTTTTCTAGGATGAGTTCATGAACTTAATTTTCCCACCTTATGCATATATTTAAATGAGAAGTATCAACCTTATACAATATTACCTTATTAAGACATAATAGTCTTGTTATTTTTCCACCTAATAATCCTCCAGCAGCTAACATGCAGTAGCGCATGTGTGTCGATCTTGCGTGGCACCAAAGGCTGGAATATTGTTCCTGCTGGCCCAGGTTGAGGCCCAGATAGGTGTTCACAAAGGAATTTATAAAAATCAGTACAGAATTCATCTTTCACCAGGTACAAACTGTTTAAAAGTGTGGGACTTGCAAAAACATATCTATTTCAAGAATTATATTAATATAAATCTTCTATAATAATTAATGCATTTTCATTATTCACATATGTTCATATTTGTCAAAAGTATATGGAGAATGTTCATTAATGTTAAAAAAATTAAAATACATTTTTCAAAAAGAGCAATTCAAACTAAACATTTGCAGATTGATGTAACTTTCTCAAGGCTTTATGATATGAATTTATCTGCAAAGGATAATACATCAGATCCCATCTGGCTCTAAATAGGCTATTTTTATCTCCTTGATATGTGGAAGGGCACTGGTACAAACAATTCTTGTTTAGCACAGTCATTTCCCTTGCTGTTTTTGAAAAGCAAACCCCAATATCTCCACAAAATACTCAGAGAGGAAATTCTGCCAACTATAAAAATAGTTCTAATGTCAGGAGTGTAGATTCTTTTCTAAGTTTCGTTACAAATATTGATGAAACTATCTCAATTCTGGAAGTATTTGCCTGAGCAAAATGTTGACTTCAATAGCATTCTGATTGTGATTTACAGCAGTTAATAGGAATTATTCTATTTAGATGTTTAAGAGGCTTTTCTCATTTCCTTCATCAGGTTCAATCATAAATGGCTTAATCATTCAGAAGACATTACTGAATTACATTGCATTAACTGCATAACAACAGAAAAAAAAGGGCAAGATGGAAACAAGGCAAAATGCTATTAGGAAGCAACTAAGTTCATTTTTTTTAATGCTTTTGATGATTTGTTGAAATTGTTGATGTGACCTCAATCAAGATTTCTGTTCTCTTTTGTTCATCAGTTTCTCTTCACTTTCAGAAGCACACATTTATGTTTTTAAGAGAGAAATATAAAATGCATTTTATATTTTATATTTGAAATACAAAAAATATAAAAATACATTTTGTATTTCTATACATATGTTAGGACACGGTTTTCAGAACTTAGGTTTGGTTCAAATAGTAATATAAGGAATCTCTCACACCACCACCCCCCAAAAAATATATATATAAAATGATATACTAGGTATAGACATTTCTTACTATAAGCCATAAATACAAAGATGCTATTCTATGAGAAAGGGAGGAATAATTAATTGATAAATATTAATGAGATAAAAGATTGGAAAAATAATTCATTATCATTTATTTTAAAGTTTTTTTTCAGGCAACAATAGGCAGCAAGTACAAGAGTGAAGATTATGCACAGAATACTTAGGCAAAAGAGGAACTTTAAAATTGCTTATTCAATTGCCCCTTCCTTATAAATATGTCTGAAGTCGGAAAGTGACTGGCTCAAAATCACTTAGCTTGTTTCCAGCAGAGTCAAATCCATAATCTTGGGCCTGTGGCTTTCCATGCAACCGAGGTCTTTGGCACCTCTCTGGTTCTTTTTGCTTCTTTTAAAATGGATTCCCTATACCTAAATCATTCTTTATGTTATCTGAAGTTATTTTAACATCTATCATTTGATGCTTATAAGCAACACCATAGCCCACATTTTTCTCACTTATTCTCCAACATTATCTCACATTTCTCCCTCTCCCTAACAACCTTCTTCATCTAAGCTAAATTCCCTTTAATTTTTAATACTCACCACACTTCTCACTTCTTTATGTCTCCCGACAAAGCCCTTGCAAATGCCATTTCTGCTGGGAAATCTCCACTAATCTTTTAGATCCTTGCCATTCCCATTGGTATCTTAAAAACAAAGAAGCAGAATGCTTCTTGTTCAATTGCTTCATAATCTGGAGTTAGAAAACTATGAAATGTGCTGTGCATTTCTTTACTTGAGAGATTTCATGCCTGATCTCACAGACCTGACCTTTCACTTTAGCCTTTCATAATAAATAATAATGATAAATCCCTTTATGAAATTGAGAGCAGATTATCAACCAATGAACAAATCGCAGATTATGAAGAGGACCATGAATGTACCATGATGAGCCAGGAGGAACTGTGAAGTCACTTTATGTACATAGTCAAAGAAGCCATCACTGAAGATGTAGAATTTGAACTGAGACTTACACTTTGAGGAAGATCTAGCTATGGAAAGCACCGAAGGAAGATAATTTTAGACAAAAGAAGCAACAATCACACAAACCCTAAGGGGGAAAAATACTTGATAAATTTAAATAGAAAGAAGCCCCATGAGTCTGTAGGATAGTGCATGGAACAGTACTAGCAGATGGTTTGGTAAGGTCGACAGGCACCAGATCACATAGGTCATTACACAGGATAAAGAGCTTGTGAAGCACCAAGAGATGTCAATGATATTTTCAATTTTCAGGAAACAATCTGTTTATATTCTTTTCATTGTTTTTATTAAATCATAACTGTGTACATTTATGCATTTATGGGTATAAGATACTGATTTTATTTACATACAATTTGGAATGCTTACGTCAAACTGGTTAACAAAGCCTTCACCTCTCTTACTTAATGTTGCATTAAGACATTTGACCTTTGACATGTTCCCTTGCATTATGCACAACAGGTGAGGTCCCACTGATTACCTTCTCTCCACTTGGCCTCCCCTCTCCCCTTCCCCCCTCAACCTCCTTTTACCTCCTTCATTCTGGGCTATAGTTGTGTTTTATCATTCGTATGCAAGTGTGGGTGATTATATATTGGTTTCATAATAGCACTGAGTACATTGAATACTTTTTCTTCCAATCTTGAGATACTTTACTAAGAAGTAAGTTCTTCTCTTGGTTCTCTATTCTATTCCATACATCTACCTCTCTATTTTTGTGCCAGTACCATGCTATTTTGATCACTATAGATTTATAGTATAGCTTGAAGCTGGATGATCCAGCTCCATCCATGAAAACATAAAAGAGGTAAAGTTTCCATCTTTGTATGGCTACATAATACTCCAAGGTGTACATATACCAGCTAGTGCCACCATAATAGCTTCCACGACTTGGCTATTATGAATTGGGTGCAATAAACATTCTGGTGCAAATATATATGTTGTAAAATGATTTGATTTTTGGTCAACTGGATATATACCTAGTAGAGAAATTGTAGAATAAAATGGCAGGTCTACTTTTAGTTCCTATGTGTTCTCCAAATGGAACATATTAGCTTGCATTCCCACCAGCAGTGCAGAAGTGTTCCCCTCTCTCCACATCCATGCCAACATCTGAAGTTTTGACATTTTGTTATGTGGGCTACTCTTACTGGAGTTAGATGATATCTCAAAGTGGTTTTGATTTGCATTTCTCTGATTAAAGATGATGAGCACTTTTTCATGTGTTTGTAGGCCATGCACCTGTCTTCTTCAGAGATGCTTCTCTTCAAGTCTCTTGCCCACAATGAAATGGGATCACTTATTCTTTTCTTATTAATAAGTTTGAGTTCTCTCTGGATTCTAGTTATCAACCTTTGTCAGAAACATAACCTGCAAATATCTTCTATTCTGAGGGCTGTTTGCTTGCTTTACTTACTTGTGTTCTTGGCTGTGCAGAAGGTTTTCAGTTTGATCAGATCCCAGTAATATATTTTTGGTGCTGCTTCAATTGCCAGGTGTGTACTCCTTATAAAATATTCTCCCGGACCAATTTCTTCAAGTGTTTTCCCTGCACTCTTTATAGTTTTATGTCTTAAGTTTAAATATTTTATCCAGTGAAAATCAACTTTTGTTAATGGTGAAAGGTGAGGGTTCAGTTCCAGTCTTCTGTAAGTTGCCAGCCAATTCACCCAGCACCATTTACTAAATAGGGAATACTTCCCCCAATTTATGTTTTTGATAGGCTTATCAAAGATCAAATGATGATAAGTGGCTGGGTTCTTCTCTTGGTTCTCTATTCTATTCCATACATCTACCTCTCTATTTTTGTGCCAGTACCATGCTATTTTGATCACTATAGATTTATAGTATAGCTTGAAGTCTGATAGCATGATTCTTCCTGATTTGTTTTTATTTCTAACTAATGTCTTAGCTGTTTGAGGTTTTATATATATGTATAAAACTCTTAGAAGTGATCAAGAAATACAGCAGCAATTCAGGATACAAAATCAATATTACAAATCAGTAGTTTTTATATATACCAGTATTAGTCAAGCTGAAAATATAGTCAAGGACTCTATTCCTTTTATAGTAGTGCCAAAGAAGTTGAAATATCTGGGAATTTACCTAAGAAAGGACATGAAAGATCTCTATAAAGAGAACCATGAAACTTGAGAAAAGAAATAGCTGAAGATGTTAACAAATGGAAAAACATACCATGCTCATGGCTGAGAAGAATCAACATTGTTAAAATGTTCATACCACCCAAAGCAATATACAAATTTATTTATTTATTTATTTATTTATTTTATTATTATTTTTTATTATAGATAAAAATATGCACCATAGGTGGCCCAACCCATCACCCTCCCTCCACCCAAACCTCCCCCCTCCCTTCCCCTTCCTTGGTCCTTTCCTTATAGTCTTGTGGTATAGTTGGGTTATAGCCTTCATGTGAAAGCTATAGTTTAGCTTCATAGTAGGGATGAGTACATTGGATACTTTTTCTTCCATTCCTGGGATACTTTGCTAAGGAGAATATGTTCCAGCTCCATCCATGTAAACA
>CAUYPK010114281.1:0-52063 GCA_963574355.1 Loris lydekkerianus | reverse complement strand
GTTTTAAGGTTGTTGTTGCTAGTTTACAGTTTTTCTTTAGCCATAAATATTGAAAAGCATTTAACCTACTGATTCCTCAATTATTGTAATTGTTTTGGGTATATATTTTTATTTTTGAAATTTACCAGTGGCTGCTGCATTCTCCACCTCGGCTTATACTCGAGTCACTAAGTTTTCCCAGTTTTTAGGGTAAAATTAAGGGGGTCTTATACTCAGGTCAGCTTATACTCGAGTATATACGGTATTTAATTTTAACAAATAATTCAGTAAATGCCACAAAAATTGTCTGAATAGAGTGAAGTATAGGTAGGGAGTCATTATTGTCAAAGGTCTTGGGAAATGTTATGTAGGAAAAGAATGCTTTTAGCTGTTTGGGAAGCAATGAATGGAAAGGAAAAGTATTTCAGGAGAAGGAAGGCATAAGCCACGCCTAGAATTATACAAAATTACCGCGTGTATAGAGAAGGTTGAGAGGCTAGTCTACCCAACCACAGCACAGGTCTGCCAGGGAGCAATGGGAACTCTTTCTTGGGGAGGTGGGTTGAGCCAGAATGTGCAAGGATTAGAAAATGGTGGAGCCTTTTAAGTGCATAAATGATGTGCTCAAATTTGTTTTTAAGAAGATCTAACTTAGGTGAGTGCGAAGGGTAGAATTGAGGAGTAAAGCATGTGACCATGTGATGAGAAAACCCAAAAGGCTGGCCTTTAAAATGATAGGGGGAGAAAGGGAATGAAGCCCTGGAAGGCACAGGCTCTGCAGTCCCTCCTGGAGTCGAGTTAGGAGACCGGTGGCTAACGGTGTATGTTTGGAAGGCAAATGCATGCACAGTTGAGAACTTTTAGGTCATTATTTTGTAGTGCAGGGTGGATTTGGATCATTGTAAACAATACAAGAAAATCCAGGCAAAAATAGCAGTGTGGTTATTAGTATTTGCGTAAGATCTTACGGGGAGAACTGTACACAGGGAGATGAGAAGCTAGCCAAGGAGCAGAGGCCAGAAGAGCAAGATTAAAAATCTTAAATAATGGAACACTTGGCAACTTTTTGCTCAGATGTAAAGCTATTTTTTCTTCTTAAAATAAATGTCCTAAATATTCGAGAAATGTAAGGTTTTAGTGGAAAGAGTTCTGACATAGTAAGGTTCTAGAGCCAAATTTGTCATTAATTAATTATATGACCTTTGGCATGTCACTTAATTTAACTAAGGTTTGACATCCCGATCTATGGAAGTAGGAGATCTCCAAGGTCCCTTTTTTTTTTTTTTTTTTTTTGCTTTCAAATGCTTCTCACTTCTTCTTCTTCTTTTTTTTAATTAGAGGATTTTAATTAAAGCATATATTACATGATATTGTAGGCTGTTTTGCCTTGTGCTTCCCAAGTATTAGTGATAAGAAGAAAAAAAGTTAATGATAATCCTAACTTCCTAACTGTTGAATTCTCAAGACTTCAAACCTAAAGTCATCTGTAGTTTTCTTTCTTTCTACTGTGACTGTTAACAAATTCTGTAGACTAAAAAATGTTGCAATGGATTGATAAATGAAAAGATATCAGATCTGCGTGACAATTTTCCATATCCTCACTGGAATTAATAAAACAGTCATGATTAATGGTGTTTATGGACAGAGATGTTATATTATATAAAAACTCCTTCATTTGAAAAGATTGTGCTTTAAATTGGAAATAACTTATGGATTTGGCTGAATATTGAATTCTAACAGCATGTCTAAAGTCACTCAATATATTGGCTCTTCAATGAGAGAAAGAAAAATGATGGGTCCCGTAGTCTTGCCCCTGAGCCATAGATCTTATTCCAAGTATCACACATAATAAAAAAGTTTCACTATTTTAAGTCTAATGCTCTTCAAAGAGACAAACTCTTGCTAAGTCTGTCCTATAACTTACCATTGAATAAAATGACCTATTTCTTAAAAGATGTCCCACTCTCTCAGAGCGCAGAGAAATTTAAGGTAAGACTTTACAAGGTGAATTAATGGCCAGAAGCGTAGCTGTATGCCAACCTAGTATGTCAGAGAAAATCATTTTAACCTTCCTCCAGTAATTAAATGGTTATTGATTGATATGGAAGATACTGTAACCTTTCAGATTAAATTAAGAAATGTTGCTGAACACAATTAAAATTTTTCTAATGTAACGCTGTTTGCAGAGTGCATTTTTGACTAAATTCCATCTCTGAGGTTAATTACCATGTCTAAGGGGCCAGGAATAATAGATTAAGTGGAAAGTTGGCTCCAAAAGGTAAAGAATGGGAAGAAAGTATGAAGTATTCAGAAATGATTTATGTCCTACTGATGAATTTGAGGGAGGAAAGCCAAGTAACCACACTACTCTTCTATGCTAAAGGTTTTGGGCTAAAGTGGTGATATAAAATTAACAGGATGTCCATTCCTTTCAGTGGAGCAAGGGCAGTTCCAAATTTTCCACACAATTAGGAACCACCTCATTCTTGCTAGTTTGCCTAAAGAGAGAATATCTTATGAAATGTTCTGGAAACATCTGTGCAGAATGAACAGCCTTTATTTTTAATGGGCTCAAAACTCTTTATGAGAATCATTCTAAAGAGGGTAAAAGAAGCTTAATTTTTGTCCTGATCATGCTATGAATGGGCTGGTTTTTGAGAAGATAGCCAACTTACTTCTGCCTCATTTTTTTTTTTTTTTTCATCTGTAAAATGAGAGGGTTAGACCAAATGCCTTCTAAAGTGGCTCCAGTTCTATTATCTATAAAGATAAATATATAGAAATTCTATAAAGATAAATATATAGAAATTAGAAAAGGAAAATATGCAAGTGATACATACACATATATTTCTTTAACCTCTGTCATGCGGGTTCTGGTTATGACTTGATCTCATCAGAACCATGCTCAGACTTTTAGTGAACTGCAGCTAAACTTGTTTTTATATAAATTAGGTTTCCAAAAGGAAAAGCTAAAATAACTTGCTTACTCTGAAAACAGTGAGGCATGTATACATTTAAAAAAGAAAAAAAGACTAAAGGCCTTCATGACACATCCAGTGAAGAAACGGCCTAGTAACTTTTACCAGTTAATTGATGCATAAAAGGTTGTGAAGATTAATGCACATCAAAATCAAAACTAAATTGAATTTTTGACACTTTTGCAAATAAAAACCCCAAACAATACATAGGTGCCTTTTAATTTGTCACAGCTGGAAGATTCTGAATCATGAGACGCTCTAGGAGAGACCATTAAATAGTGTTAGATGGTTTGTCACTGTGGAGGAAAAGTAATTGAAGAACCAAACTGTGTATGTGGGCATTGCATTTTAAAATATTTACCAACCAGGAATAAAGTGAGCATTTTCTTTCTACAACTAAAGCACAAAATGTTGATTAGGTAGTCAACAGGAAAATTGAATACTTTAAGTCCTTAATTTTTCTTATAGTGTCAGACTAAATGATCTCTGATTAAAAATATTTCTGGTCTGCAATTAAAAAAAAAAACATTGGCCATCTAAAGTATTTGCTACTTCTTTTTATGAGCAGAAAAAAAGATTTAAAAGCTAGCAACCATTTCATGGGAATGATATTTGAAAATAACAATGTAGGATGGAATAAGTATAGTAGGTAATAAAAGAACCAAATTCTCAATATTGGTTCAGTAAGATTACAAATACGACCAGAATTTAAAATCATCTCGTTCTGGTATTTTTAGTTTCATTCATAGGGCAGTCACTAATTTTTTTTTTTTAAGAATTACTAATGAAATAAGTGCTAGCAAGCCATTAAATCAATGAGGTACTTGGTTTTACTCTTTTAAAAATAATATTAATCCTAACACTATTAATAATCAGGTACATATGTTGCCTTTGTAGTAAATATGTAGAGCCACAGAGGTCTATATTGAAACCCAATTCAGCATATGAGAAGCAAGTCTGCCATACAGATAACGTGTTTTATTTGATTTTACTCATGAGAGTCTATAGGTATGTTTTTTCTTCTTAGATGGGATAATTTTTTTAATCTTTTTTTCTTACTACTGCCACTTTAATAGTAGATGGGGCTGATAAATACAGAAAGAGAACCTACAACTATCTCCATTATCTTTACCTAATATGATCACTTTAGCAGTTGGGAAAAGTGTCCACTTTGGACAGTTTTGTCCACAACTATCCACACCATAGAGGAACCCGAAACAAAGAAACAAACCTAGTCTTGAAAAACTGTCTTCCACATGGGACAGAAGGAATAGTTCCTATTCTTGGAAAGACAATAGTACTTTCTTTTAATCAGTAGCAAAGGATCTAAAACTCTAAAATTCTAAATGAAGTTAATACATCAAGAAAAGCTTAAATGAAAACAAGTTTTATAATCAGCATGCCAATAAATATGGCTGCATATTTTATTAAGATTGGTTCCAAGGCTGAGGCAAGTTGGAATACATTTTTTTTAATATATACAGTTCAAAGCTTTTAGGTGACAATGGACCATGAGAAAATATTTTAATAAAAAGATCACTATTTAGTAAAAAGTAGCCTATAACAGCACCCTATAATCTCATAGGCTAACAGAAAGCCCCTTCTCTCTGAAAGGATTTTTCCTCAATCTCCAGAATAATTGTATTATAATATTACATAATATTTTGAAAATCACCTGTAGAGGAGGTCTAAAACACCAAGTCATCTCCCACTGAAGTCATTCCTGTATCTCAGTGGGTGTGAAGTATCCAGTCATACCCTGACTCTTACAATTAAGACTTTGAACTAAGGTTTCTCTAAGGACTTTCATCCTTATCCCCCTAAAGGTGATAATATTTGGGGAAATGGACCATCTGAAACAAACTTTCCTACAAACCTCAAGGAAGATTCCAAGTTTCTACTGTTAGCCAGCAGAAAAAATAACATTAGGGAATAATGATTATGTAAATTTTATACAAATTGATTGTACTGCATTCAAGTCAAACTTTGCTTTGGGGGAAGAAGAAAGACCTATGAGCGAGATCAGAAACAAACAATAATTTGAGACAGAAGTCAGGAAACATTCAGAAAGATGAATCAACTTCACCAAATACTACAGATGTCTGAATAAGATTAAGCTGTGTAGCATCCATTGGACTTTGCATATTAGGACAATCCTGGTGACCCAAGAAAGTATTGTTTCAATGCCAAGTCATTGCAGTGAATTGAGAAGAAGTTGAAATGTGAGGAGTTGAAAGTGATTACTTTGGTCCTTAAAGCAACATTGGTGGGAGAGATCAATGTGCATATTCCCAAGGCACAGGGACCCAAGTTGCAATCTCCGCTCAGAAACCTTAGATGTGACCTTGAGAAACCTACGTAACATCAAGGAATCACAGATTTTTGCCTTTTCCTTTGGAATTGTTACAGCACCTCCTAGAATTTTGTGAAAATAAAATTCGATATTACCTATCATTTGCTAATGTGGCACCTGGCTTATGAGAAGCACTCAATACCTATCAGCTGTTACTTTGAGATGATGACAAGAGCTAAAAAGTCAAGTGAATTGTTTTTGTGTCCTTTGTGACTTTGTTTTGTTTTAGCATTTCTGTGGGTAGGTGTGTATGTATATATGGGTGTATTCGATAAGACTGAATTGAGCATAGACACAGGCTAAGGAAAATCAGCCAGTAAAGGAAGAAAAGAAATACTTGAATTCCACTTTGAGAAAGACATTTCTCTGTGTGGAAAATATACTTTCATAAGCCTACTAGGGTCAGATGAGATACTCTGGGCAGAAATTTTGGCTGATACCAAGATGTCAGAGAGGGGAGGAAGTTAAAACAAGAGGAAGAAAGTATGCTTCTAAAACAGATGCAGAGCCTGAATCAAAGACTAAAGAACACGTAGTCTGTTGAAATCTGGTCTGAGGGAGCAGAGGAAGGGACCACAGAGATTGAAACAAGGAAAGAGGGAAAACCAATATACTACTGGGTCTCAAGGAGATCTCCACCTGACAGCTGGGGGTAGAAAAAAGCATTTATTGATCATGCTCCATCCCCCATAGATAGTGGGTTTCCCAAAGGGCATGAACTCCCTCACATTTCAGGTGAGCTTGCAAGTTCCCCGAATACACTCCCACCAGCATCCCAGGTGCAGAGTCAAAGAAGGCTTGAAAGATTTTTCTGATGCATGCCTGAGACAAGATACTGTCAGTTCCAGGTAAATTGAAGCCTACACAGATTTAATTTGCTGTAGCCATGACTGGAATCAGAGATGAGAAGAGGCCAAGAAAATGTGAGTTAGTGAACAAAAATCGTCTGATAGAGTTTACCCCTTGCAGTGCTGCTGCCTTTCAGCAAATCCAATCCTAAACTGGGCCTTCTAGGTTTTGGTCTCCAACATATTTTGTAGAGGAGCATTTGTGAAATACAATTCTCTCCCTCTTCCAATGCAATTAGTCACAAGACCTTAATTGATCATCACCATCCCTGACTTTATCGTCTATTTTAAATTTTTATCATGTTAAACCATAGCTTCAACTAATCTGGGCATTTGCCTATAGGTAGATGCAGACCTTCACCATTAAAATTTCAGAGCTCACACTAGTTTTGCCATTATTGAGTGGCAATTATTGCAATTGTCCATTCACCATTATCACTAGGAACAAAAGTGGCAAGAAACACCTCAGTGGATGCCTTGGATTCTACAGACATAACTTTTTCTCCCCATTTATCTTATCTCCTCATGGAAATTAGGTGCGGTGGACATGTGGGCACTTCAGAGAAGAGTCCTATTTTGATGTTCTTACATTACTAGAAATAATGACTGAATAAACTTCAAACCAATTTTCAATTGTTTATGATAAGTTAGAAATTAAATTTTAAAAATGATTACAGATGGACAAAAGGAAACAGAGATAGGAGAGAAGTAGATAAGAAAAAAAAACATGTACACATTCAGACTACAGAAATAATACGGAGAATCTCAACTCTGTTACAAAGTCTGACAGTCTGAAGCCTGGCGTTTTCAAACAGAGAAACGGTCTTGCAGGAGCTTCGCCCTTCCCCCAGTGCGACTTGGCTCGGAGGTCACTGAACACTGAGACACAAGGCTCCCAGCCCTCTCAGGGAGAGGGAATGTATTTGGAGAGTTGAAAAAAAAAAAAATAGCTAAGGGGCACAGAATGCACAAGAGACAGGCTGGGCACCTAAACCCTGTTAGGAGAGAAAAGGTCTCTCAGCAAGATGAGGAGGAAATTGCCTCCTTTCTTCTGTTTTCTCAATATTGACAACGGCGTCAACTCATCTGCCCACAAGTCTTCCTCAGGGTGTAATTGTCACTCTTAAAATTTGTGTGCGTGGTCTGATTGGGGTCTACCTTGACATCCTATTCCTAGACTGTGTCCCCTGTCCCATGCTCTATTTATGTTAAGATAACAAATAACTTACAGTAATAAAAATAAGAGATAATTCAGTCTAATTAAAGTAGTTAATTAAAAAAAAAATTTCGTTAAAAAATATAAGCCCAGTAAAAACCATGACATAAAAATTAGCCTTCCCTCATTAAATTAGTAATCAAAGTTAAAAACTTTTCACCGGTCCTCACATTTGGTGGTAGAAAGCCCCCTGGCCCAACTTTTTAAAATTTTCTTCTCATGTCCTCAACTCTTCATTTTTTCTCCATCCTCTTGTCTTTTATAGTCATTAAAAAAACAAAAACAAACAAACAAAAAAAACCTCACAGTGTGGTTTGGGGCCAGTCCCCAACAATTAGGAGCTCCTATCTCTGTTTGCTAGTTCACTGACATGAGGATTCTAAAGTGACCTGGCAATGACCTGGCAATCTTTATAGCTTCAAGTTCAGTAGAAACCTCATGTGCAATAGAAAACATGAGCTATGGTGTGATATTCCAGGGGAAGCCTGCTAGGCATGAAAGTTAATACCTTTTGCTATAATTCTCAACCAGAAGGGAGCTGATGGATAAATGTTACTCCTTGTCAGTCTGGTCCCCGAGGGAAGGAGTCACTTCTGGTACTTTTAAGGTTGAAAGTACATAGCTTAAGTCTGGAAGCACAAAATCTGCAAATGAGTCACTGGAAATGGTGCTGAGAGGAGCTAGTTCTATTTCCAGTTCTTGTTTCTCAACCCAGGTATTCATTCTAGCTTTGGACGAAGCGGCACATCAGTTTTACACCCTAGTACTGCAGCGTTTCCAAACTAGCAGCCAGCAGATATTTGAATAGGCTATTCCCATTCACCTAGGCTGGCTGCTTCTGGGGAATTCGTACATTTATGTCAGGACCACAGAATACTACGGACATACATCAATTGCTATAAAATGAATCCTTTCCATGCCAGAAAATAAGGCATCGTGTGTGCTTTCAGATGATGGTAGAGGTAAAAGGACTTAGTGCAGGAAAATAAAAACAAACCTGGAGCATACAGCAACTACTGTATGGATTCTTGCTGCCTGCTCCAGGGTAGCAGACACCCATGTCAGCATGGTACCGTACAGAGGAATCTGCATCCGTCTAGTCTCTGGTGGTGAAGGTCGGATATTGAGAAGGTAGTAGCTAGGTCAACCTTAGGAAGAGGGTGGCCACATTCGGAATCATGATGGCTGCACCCTGCCAATGTGATTCTGGTCTCTCCCCCACCGCCTACCTGGTCAGCTCTGTGCTGACTGGAGAGAGAGGCTGACTGCCAACCACAAGAGGAAGCATAGCAAACCCTTCATGGGACGCTCCTTGGTCTGGTTTGAGTAAAATCTGCTCTTTAGCTGCAAGAGATAAAGATCTTTCTAGATGTTGCCTTGTAGGCCTCAATTTGAGAATTGTCAAGATAATTATCCCGTTTTTTGTTTGTTTGTTTCCCTTAAATCTTCCGAAGTTGTGAAGAGCATCAGTCAACTCTACAATTAAAATTACTTGTGCCCCCCAGCACTGACGGGAGAGCCGTGAGCAGCCAGCCTTCACCTTCACTCGGCCTTACCCGACTCCTCTCAGGGTGCAAGGGTTCGTATCCGGGATGCACAACCTACCCGGCTGCACCGTATCCCGCTGCCCACACCAGTAGAGCTTGTTGCCTGCAGTTCTAGAATCCTCCCCGGCATGTCTATTTCCTCGGAGGTCCTACTCATGACCGCCTCTCTCCCTCCACAGAAAGCAAAGCCGCAGTCACAGACTTGTGCGAAGTAGTCTGTTTGGAAAATAATCCCGGCGAGCAGGAGAGAGCATCAGTAACCGTAGGACAGGTAAGGAGAAAAGGAGGGGTGTTATTAACTCAGTCAGTGCCATAACAACGGCCTGTCAATCACTCCAGGAACTTCCCAGAAATATGAAACGCCTCTCAGAATTGTCCACTTGCAATGGGCGGACGCGGACATCCATCAGCTCTCAGGTGTCTGAGCCTCATGCGCTCCGGGCGGGGGGTGCGCAGCCTTCCCCGGTGCCCCATACCACACCTCGGCGCGGGGCCTCCCGCAGCCCTCGGCCTGTGACAGGGACAAGATGCTCCCAGGATGAAGTGAATCAAAGCACACACGGAACTTCTCTCTGCAGCCATGGCTGGAGCAGGAAAGTGGGGAGGATGGAGAGAACAAGCAGCCCTGGTTCGGAGCGCAGGAGGAAGAGTGGCAATGAGAGGAGGAAGTCTAGAAGTAGATCCAGCAAAACTCCACAAGGAGGAAGGGGGAAAGGATGTGATTGTGAACAACAATCCCCGTTACACTTAAAGTTATGCACCACACTAGAGCGCAGATCACTTTTCTATATGCTTCCAAAACCTCCTGCAAAGTCTGGTGGTCAATGAGAACTGCACCTTCATAGATTTTAGAAGGAACCCAGGGAAGCGGCTCCCTGCTACATTCGAGTTAGTCCCGGAAGACATGAGGACAGCCCTCGGAAAGGCAGAGGCCTGGGGGAAGAGCAAAACCAAGAGAACGTTGTTATGCCTCTCCTGAAAAACTTAGCAAAATCTCAGGGAAATGCTTGTGGAATTCTAACAAGTCATGGGATTTATTTTTTATTGAAGTAGAACAGCTACACTGGAAAGTCTTCAAATACTAACTGTACTTTCACAAGGTGAACAACCCCGTAGAGCCAAAACCCATATCAACAAACTGAATAAATCACAGACGTCTCCCTTATGCTTCCCTCGAATCACCATCCAGGCAAAAGGGCCCACTTTGCTTATTACTAACACCATATGCCGGTTTGGCCTCGTATTTGAAACTTACTCAAATACAAACGAAGAGAATGCACCTTCCGGGTGTGGCTTTGCTGTCACAGGTTTTGCTTGTGAGATTCTGTAAGCCTTTCATTTCTGGTGGTGAAATTCCCATCAATCCTTTTACATGTGTTAGTCATGTGGGGTTTTGTGTGTTTTTGTTTGTTTTTCTGAGAGATAAGCTGGAGATGCCTGCCAGCCGGGGCCCTCTCTTCCACCTGGCTGGCGCGTCATGTCTGTCTCATTCATCTTGGGCTCCCCAGCACCTACTACCCCACATTAGGTCACGATAAAGGCAATGATACCTCTTTTTATCTACCTCAGGACTGACCAGCACAGAGCCTGCCTTTTATTGGCACATAATAAATATGAATTGATTCTTGGATGGCAAAATTGTTATAATGATCCATTCTTACATCTCTCCTATTGCTATTGACATCTCAATCCATAAATACTCATTTAAAGTGTACAATTTATACATTTTTTATCTATTTAGTTTTTATTGCAGGAAAGAGTCTTGAGACTCCCAAAACAGTATTAAGTAATAAAGAGACCCATGGAGGATGCTACTGGAAAGAAAGACACTCTGATTTCTTACTGGTCTGTGAAAAACCTGAAGAGTGAGGGTTCCAGAAGATCTGAATGGCCTGTAGTTTTGATATCTCTTGCTCCATGCACCCCCCATTTTTAAAAAAAGAGTTTGCTTAGTTACAGTGCAGACCACAATAAAATTATAGATTTGGAGATGCTGGTATCCTATTTTCTTAAAGATAAAAGCACAGATTTAAACCAAGAGCATGAACTATAATCAAGAATCTGTAGCATATTATCAGGATTATTAAAATTATACTGTGTAACTTTTGTTTTGTCTTAGTAGAAACTAGGCGTGTGCTTAAAAATCAAGGAGACATTATTAATACATTTTTCTTTTTTCTTTTTCTGTAACAGAGGATATAGTCTGGCATGATTCACCATGAAATCTCCCCTTCATTATTGTGAGCAAGTTTAATGACAGCAGCAACTAAAACGTGTATAGCTTTAACTTAGCTATAGTAACAGCCATAGCATAATACCATGCTAATAATTATCTGGAAATAGAAAACTACTAATAGCACTATATGCCAAATATTATCCTAAGTAATTTATATTAATATATTTTAAAACTAAATATTTATGTATTAAATAGTAATCCATTAATCTTCATATGGGTCTCTGAAGGTAAGACTTTTATTATGTCCATTTTATAATTAAGAAAACTGAGCCTCCTAGAAATTAAGAAACAGGTTCACATACTGTATATAGACAGAGACAGACCACGGACCCAAGCTTTGGACTCTGTGCTTTTAACCACTATGTTATGTTGTCGCCAACTAAACTAAAGAGAGAGAGCTTTGGTATTTGTACTTAGTTTTGAAAGGATCTCACTTAGGTGTTCTTCTCTCAGCCAAGTGTCTCTTTATGTGAACTTTGTTGAAGTCTTCAAGGAGAAGCATAGGAGATCTGGAAGAGGGGCAGAGCGTATTGAGCATGTACAGAGAGGCACCTGCAGGATGTGTGGGGTGGGGCTTGGAAAGCAGGGTGAGAGGACCTGGGAGGGGGAGGTAAATCAGTGGCAGTCTTAAGTACTGGCACTTTGGCTAGTTTCCACAGTAAATGAAACTTTCAGCATGTCATTAGAGTAAGGATTAGGAAGAGAATCATGTGGTTAGCAATAATCCATTCTAAAATATTTCCAAAACAGGACATAATGAGTCTGCGTTTAGCTATCCAATGGTGGAAATGAATATTAAAATATTAAAAATTAATACAACCACATCAATTTTTTTAAGCAGGAAATTAAGACACTCTAATGCTTTTAAGCAATTCAAATGGGAACTGAAAGGAATTAATAAAACTGATCAGTTCTGGGATGATCAAACAATGAACAAAATAGCAATCAAAAGCCTAGAAATCTAAGACAGAGAGGAGACTCTGTACTGCTGGTCAGTGTATTTCAACTGTGATTTTGTCTTCCCATCTCTCCCAACATTTTCTATTCCCTTCTGTTTTGAAAACAAAGCTGCTAAAGAATCAAATTTCTTGGGCAGTACAACACTTGGAATTAACATATGTGGATGGCACTTCTGAGAGTCTACCAGAGTCATATATATAACAATGTTAGTTAAGATTGTATCATTAAAGAAAGATATGTTATTAATTAAAGCAAACTAGATGTTATAAAGAAATCACCAGTTCCCCAACCCCCTGTGAAATTAACACTTTAAGATAATAAACACAAATTGGACAAGTGAATCACTTTTGAAACATGATGAGAATGTAATTTATTTTAGATAAGAATTTTTAGATATTTTTCTACATCTATATGTAGTCTGCAATTACACGATTTACCCACACATACACAAGACAAATTTTCTGAGGTCCTTAACCTTTAGAATTTGAATAAAATATATGAGATCTGTAAACACCTAAAAAAATTGGCATTTTAAAACAATATTTCAGAGCAAGTTTATGAAAAATCAAGTTTTTCAGATAAGCATGTTGTTGAGTTTCATGTCAACAGCGAATGGAAGGTCCTACATATTTAAAAAGTTGATATTATATTTGATGAAAATGTTATGAGTATTGTTGAATGTGTTAAAGATTTATAAATTTTTGTTGAAGAAGAAACATCAAATTTAATTTAACATCTTTTGAACATTCTCAATATGACATTCAGAGGTCACAAAAACCCCATGGCATGATTATCGTCAATAAATTTATAAGCTCATCAGAAAGATTTGATACACAAGCACACACAATACAGAGCAGAACCTCCAGAGTTGACTACCTCTCTCCATTGACCACCTCCTTAAGTTGACCTAATTTTCATAGATCAGACATGCACCACACGTATGTATCAGTACAGTAGGCCTATTTCCTTACGTTGACCACTTCTGTATGTTGACTGGTTTGTTACAATCCCTTGGGTCATCAATTTATAGAGGTTCTACTGCATATCACAAATAACACAACACTGCAATATTATATGAAAAAACAATGTTATTTGTTGTAAAAATGCATCTTAATGGAGAGAATTTTATTTGGTTTGAGGGTTTTTTGTTTTGTTTTTACTTTTAAATTTTTATTTATTATTATGGGTATAGTATGTATTTTTTATAGGGTACATGTGATGTTTTGATATAGGCATACAATGTCAATTAATGAAGTTAAGGTAACTGGAATATCCAAACATAAGGCCTTTATAATTTCTTTGTGATAGGAACATTCTAACTACATTTTTTGTACCCATTTACCACCCTACTTTCTACCCCACTCCTTGCTACCCTTCCAAGCTTCTGGTAACCATCATTCTACTGTCTCCATGAGACCAATTGTTTTTAATTTTTAGCTCTCACATATGAGTGATAGCATGTGAGATTTATCTTTTGGTGCTTGGCTTGTTTCACTTACCATAATTTTCTCTAGTTCCATCCATGTTGTTGCAAATGGCAGCATTAATTCTTTTTGAGACTATATAATATTCCACAATGTACATGTACATGATTCACAATTTCTTTATCCATTCATCCATTGATAGACACAAAGGTTGATTCCAAATCTTGTCAATTGTGAATACTGCAACAATAAACATGAAATTGCAGACATCTTTTCTATATAGGGAAATCCCATCCTTTGAATATATACCAGAAGTGGATTGCTGGGTCATTTAATAGTTCTATTTTTAGTTCTCCACAGTGGTTGCACTAATTTACATTCTCATCAACAGTGTATGAAGGTTGCCCTTTCTCTACATCCTCAGCAGCATTTTTACTGTCTTTTTAATAAACATCATCTTAACTGGGGTGAGATGGCAACCCATTTAGGTTTTGATCTGTATTTCTCTGGTGACTAATGATGTTGAGAATTTTTCCATATATCCATCGCCCATTTGTATGACCTCTTTTGAGAAATGTCTATTCATGTCCTTTGTCTATTTTTAATAACATTATTTGACTTTTTGCTACTGAGTTGCTAGAGCTCCTTATATATTCTCATGAATAATCCCTTGCCATATGTAGTTTGAAAATATTTCCTTTCTTTTTGTAGGTTGTCTCTTCCCTTTGTTGATTGTTTCCTTTGCTGTGCAAACATTTTTAGTTTGATTTAATCCTATTTGTACAATCCTCAAGAAATATTACCTAGAATGATGTCCTGAAGCATTTTCCTAATGTTTGTTTTCTATTAGTAGTTTCATAGTTTCAGGTCTTAGATTTATGTCTTTAATCTATTTGATTTGATTTTTGTATGTGATTAGAGGTAAGGATCTAGTTTTATTCTTCTGCATATGGATATCCAGTTTCCCTAGAATTATTTATTGAAGAAACTGTTCTTTTCTCTGTATAAGTTCTTGGCAACTTTATTGAGAACAAGTTCACTATACATGGGTGGATTTATTTTGGGTGTTCTATTCTGTTTCATTGGTTTATATGGCTATTTTTATGTACACACCATGTTGTTTTGGTTATTACAACTCTATAGTATAATTTGAAGCCAGGTAATTCTTCCAGGTTTGTTCTTTCTGCTCAGAATGGTTTTGGGTAGTTTAGGTTTTTGTGGTTCTGTATATATTTTAGGGTTATTTTTTCTATTTCTCTGAATAAATTCATTTGTACTTTTATAGGGATTGCATTTAATCTATAGATTGCTTTACATGGCATGTACATTTTAACAATATTGATTATTCCAATCCATGAGCATCAATATCTTTTCATTTTTTGTGTTCTCTTCAATTTTTTCATCAATGTTTTATAGTTTTCTTTATATAAATATTCCACTTCTTTGGTTATGTTTATTCCTTGGTATTTTACTTTATTTATAGATATTGTAAATGAGATTGCTTTCTTGGTTTCTTTTTCAGATTGTTTACTGTGTACTTATAGAAATGCTTCTTTTCTGACCAATCTCAGATGAATATTTCAAGGCTATTACAATAATATGAATATAACGTGATAGAAGCTGGTTAGATTAGTGGAAGTAGACATTTAAAAAATAAGAGTTTAAAGATAAAATAACTGACCCAACAGCAAAGTTACTGGATATAAGGAATGAAAAATCAGGAGAAGTCAACACGTCTCCTAATTTTCTTACTACAAAGCAGAGAAAAATTGTGATTATGTACAAAGATGCTTAGAAGATTTAGGGGAAAAAACAGGAAGGAAGTAGAAGAAGAACAAAAGAATATTCTGTTTGGAATGATAAAGGTTCTGTTTAGTGAAGGCCTAGTATGTAGCAAGCAGTGAGCTAAACACACCCTTGCACATTACCCGACATGAGAGCTTAAACATGATGCTAAGAGTGAAGATATAAGCCTGTACTTAGGTATTAAGTGATTCCCCTTCTTGCGTGGTTGGGAAGATGGATACAAAGAGATAAGTGACACATAGAGGCTGCAAACCACTCAATGATACTGGTGCAACTGGTTTTCAGAACCTAAACATTACGTAAATTCTTATTACTTTTCAACCAGTTGGTGAAATTCTGATTCCTGATTTTTACCATCTATCTCATTACTTTTCACTTTAAGCTGTGGGTTCTCTGCAAATGTGATAAGTTCACTTTCTACAGACTCATGTAGGCCAGGATTAAAGTTGAAAGACCCAGAGCTAAGAGCAGGCTCCTGTGACATTTGTTGTTCAGTGATTCAGAGCAGAAGGAAAATTGAAGGAGTCAAGGGTACAGATTCAGCCTTGAATGAGGTACGTGAGATCCTATGGAAGATGCAGATTGAAATGAAATAGACTTTCAGAGTAGGACTTCCAGTAAGGGGACAGTGAAGAAATCAGCTACTTCTCTTACAGAATAATAATTATTATTACTGCTGAACAATCATTAAGAACCATTTATTCATTAAAAACTGCTGAACTTCATGTAACAACCATAAGATTCTGTAGCGTTCTTATTGGCGTTACCCTTACACTGCCAACTCACTCACAGACAATGTAACCAGGATTGGGTTAGCCATGAAAACCAGCAGCTCTGCTGTTGCAGGGGGTGGCTTGTTAAGAAGCAGAGTTAGGAAAACCCAAAAGTGTTTTCATCACATTGAATGTGCTCTCTGACTGACTCACACATCCATTGGCAGAGGTTGGAAGCCTTACACAGACTCAAGATGTTTAAGCACAGCCTGTGACTAATTATTGGCTGACTTCTAAGTTATGAGAAAACAAGGGAAGCTCCTAGAAAACCAAACTTAACAATAAGAATAGGGTTTAAAAAATTGAACAGATACATTAATGGCCACACACTATGGAGGAAATACAGTCCACAGATCAAAACAAAACAAGATTCCAGAGTTACTATAATGTACCATGTAAAATGTCTAGTTTTCAACAAAAGATTACGAGCTATTCAAGGTGTATTACTCGGAGTTCTCCAGAGAAGCAGGACCAGCGGGATGCATAAATACAGAGAGAGATTTATTTTTAAGGAATTAGTTCATGTGATTACATAGCCTTAGTGAATCCAAAATCTGATGAGGTAGACTGGCAGGCTAAAGACTCAAGGCAAGAATTACAGTTCAAGTGCAAAGGCAGTCCTCTGCTAGAATTCCTTCTTTCTCAGGGAGATCAGTCTTTGTTTTATTAAAGCTTTAACTGATTAGATGAGACCTACCCATGTTATGGCAGGTAATCGACTTTACTCAAAGTCCACTGAAATAAACTTCAATCTCATCTAGAAAACACTTTTACATAAACATTGAGATAATATTTGACCAAAAACCAGGCACAATGGCCCAGCAAGTTGACATAAAATTAACCATTAGACAAATAACAAATTGTAGTTATAAGAGAAATACAATGACTACATTAATATTAAAAAACAATGAAGCCCCAAAATACATGAAGCAAAGTCTAACAGAATGGAAAGGAGAAATTATTCATTAATTGTAGTTGGAGATTTTAGTACCTCACTCCCAATAGTTGCTAGAAAAGCTTGACAAAAAATCAGCAAAGATGAAGAAGGCTTAAATGACATTAACTTGGTCTAATTAACATTTATAAAACACTTCACCTAAAAAAGCAAAATATAAATTATTTTCAAGCTCACAGGGAACATCCTCCATAGAAACCATAGGCTGAACCACAGAAAAAGTTTCAATAAATGTAAAATTATTGAAACAATTCAATTTCAATTATTAAATAAATTAAACTAGATTTCAAAAGAAAAAAAGATGTGGAAATATCCAAAACTATTTAGAAATTAAGTAAGTATTCTAAATATACCATAAGTCAAAGAAGAAATCACAAGAGAAACTTAGAAAACATTTTGAACTAAACAAAAGGGTACAATTAAAGCAGTGCTTAGAGTCAAATTTCTTAGAGGCAAATTGATAGCTTCAAATACCTATGTTAGAAAATAAAACAAATCTTAACTCAATAATCAGGTAACAAACAAAAAATTAGAGAAAGAAGAATTAAGCCAAAGTAAGCAGAAGGAAGGATATGATAAAGACCAGAGCAAAGTCAACGAAATAGAAATAAGAAGAGCAAAAGAGAAAATCAGTGGCACCTAGTGTTTATTCTTTAAAAAAAAATTATTGAAATTGAAAAGGCACTGACAAAGAAAAACTGAAATGGCCAAATGACAAAAACCAAGAATAAAATCGGAAGCATCACTCACGACCTAAAGAAACTAAAAGAATTACAAAGGAATATCACGAATATCTGTATGTGAACAAATTAGCAACTTAGATAAAATCGACAAATGGCTAGAAAGACACAAAATACCAAACTAACTCAAGAAGAAATAGAAAAATCTATAGAAACTTGAGATTATTATTAAAAAAAACAACAACAACTGAGTAATTAGTAACTGAAAATCTCCCAACAAGGAAAATATAAGACCTAAATGGCTTCACAGGTGAATTATCTAATATTTAAAGAAATCATAATATTAATTCTACCCAAACTCTTTCAGAAAATAAAATAAACATGTTCCAAATCATCTATGACTCTAATATCACTCTCATACTAAAGCCACATGCAAATATATCACAAGAAAAACATTGGCCAAAAATATAGATGAAATAACTATGTTAAAATCTAATTAAAGCTGATGAATTAGATATCATTCTAGATGACATCACACATTTATCATGTTAAAAATGATGATGAGGTCTGGCAATTAAGTTTGTGAACTGCCACGGAGTGCTTACATTGGCAACACTGTACAAACAACTCCAAATCTGTAATATTGTATAACCTGGATGTATCAGTGTCTCACAGCTATGTGTGTCAACTGTGTGATGCTGTCTTGCTGAGTGGATTTTGTTATCGCTGTTGCATATGTTTGTGTACCTTCATGAGAAAGTCAGAGCTTAAATTAGAGCAATGAACGAAATTTAAATTTCTTATTAAACTTGGCAAGAGTAGAAGTGAAATCAGGGACATGTTGATCCAAGTTTTGTGGAATAATGCAACTGAAAAAAACAGCCATGTATAAATGGATTAAACATTTTTCTGAGAGGAAAGAAAGTGTCACTGATGAAAAGTCAAGACTGCCAGTGAGACCAGAACTGATGAAAGTATTATAAAAATTCATCAAATTGTGCATAAAATTTTTGGCTGACTATGAGAAGCATAGAAGACCAAGGAAACATCAATAGACAAACAGGAAAATCTCAACTGAAAATCTTGGCATGAGAAAGGTGGGGCCCTTGTATCATGATAATGCACCAGCTCACACAGAACTGTCTGCGAGGGAGTTTTAGCCAGTAAACAAATAACTGTATTGGAACATGCTCCCTACTTACCTGATCTGGCCCCCAGGGATTTTTTTTTTCACCTGAATATAAAGGAAATATTAAAGGGAATACATTTTGATGACAGTTAGGAGATCAAGGTAATATAACAATAGCTGTCACAGACATTCCAGAAAAAGAATTCTGAAATTGCTTTGAAGGGTGGACTAGGGCCTGGTGTTGGTGCATAGCACCCAAGGGAAGTACTATGAAGGTAAACACAGTGATATTCAGTAGTGAGGCATGTACCACTTTTTCTGTGATGAGTTAGTGAACTTAATTGTCATACCTCATAAGCCAATGTTTTTCATGAATACAGATGACAAAAACCTTAATAAATTTTAACAAACCCATTCCACCAACATAAATGTATTATACATGATGATACAGTGAGACTAATCCCAGGAAGGCAAGATTTCTGAAAACCAACTAATTCAATAGTTGATATTAATAAAGGATAAAGTACAGAGTAAGTACATTTCACAATATTCAACATCTATGATTAAAAATTATCAAAAATCTTGGAATGGAACATCCTCAACCTGGCAAGTAAATAAACACAGGCAATACGTTCACACAATGAGAAGGAGTGGTGTACTGATCCTTTAAAACATGCCAAGTGAAAGAAACCAGACATAGAAAACCACGTATTTACATGAAAGTTCCAGAAAATGCAAAACTAGGAAGATAAGAAAGGGAGAGAGAGAGAGAGAAAGAAAGAGAGGAAGGGAAGGAGGGAGGGAGGGAGGGGAAGGAGTAGAGGGAGGGGAGAAGAGGGAGATAGGAAGGAAAGGAAGGAAGGAAGAAAAGAAGGAAGGGAAGGAAAGAAGGAAGAGAAAGAAAGAAGGAAAGGAAGGAAGGAAGGAAGGAAAGAAAGAGAATGAGAGAAAGAGAGAGAAAGAAAAGCAAAAGAAAGAGAGAGATAACAGTGCTTGCCGGGGCACAGGGGTGATAATAGTATGGATTAATAACAAAAAGGCCCAAAGGAACATTACAGTGTGATAAAAATATTTTGAGTTGGAATTGTTATGAATGTTGCATGACTATTTATAATTATTAAAAATCATGTAATTGCACATTTACAATGCACATACTTTATATGTGCAATATAAAGTAAAATAGATTTGCGAAATAGAACAATACCCTGTCCATGACCAAACCATTTGATAACAACTTGAATTCACCCTAGATGTATGGTACCTAAATAGGTCCTACTTTGAGATCCCTTGTTCAAAATATATTTTCTCACTGTCTATAATTAGATTTCAAAACCTGTGGAAATACTAAAAAATATAATACTTCTTAAACTATGACAAATAACTCATTTTAAAATCAAATCACAGCTAATGAATCAGATATTTATTCTATATGACATGACATGTCTATGATGTTAAAATGAATTTTTTTAAAAATGAAGTAACTGAGTCTAACAAAGTTTTTATAGTTTCTTAAAAGATTCTTTTTTAATCATCTCATAAATATTATAAGGTAATGACAAATTTAAAAAATGGAACAAAAATTCCTTTTATAGTATCATTCAAATAACTTTTTCTCAGTTTTGTGATAAAATACAGATAACATTTTTAAGTGTATCGTTCAGTGGCATTAAATACAATCACATTGCTGTGCCATATGAATCACCATCCACCCACAGAGCTTTTTGTTAATCTTGCAAATATGAAATTTTATACTAATTAAACTCCATTTTCCCTTCTTTCTTGACCCTGGCAACCAACCACTTGTTTTATGTCTTTGTGAGTTTGACTGCTCTAAGTGCCTCATGTACAAATAAATGAAATTGCATGGTATTTGTCCTATGAGTGATTTAGTTTATTTAGTACAATGTCCCCAGTGTTCAGCCATGTCGTAATGTGTCACAATACTTTCCTTTTTTAAAGTTGAATAATATTCCATTGTATGTCTACCCCATATTTTGTTTATCCATTCACTGGCCAATGGTTGCACTTAATACTTGGGTGCTTCCATCTTTTGACTATTGTGGGTAATATCCTATAGACATAAGTGTAATAACCATCTTTCTTCCAGTTTCTACTTTCAATTATTTTGGCTATATATACCTAGGAATGGGATATTTGGATCATATGATAATTCTGTTTTTAGTGTTTTTGAGGAACTGCATACTGTTTTCCACAGCAGCTACACAGTTGTACATTTCTACTAACAGTGCTCAAGGATGCCAAATTCTCCACATCCTCACCCACATGTAATTATTTTTTTTTTTTATTTGTTGATAGTAGCCATTCCAATAAGGATGAGATGCAGTAGCTTATCTTTAAACATGGCCGTCTTATCTTTAATGTGAACATCAATAAACTTAGCTTTGATATTTGGATATTAATTAATATTCAGACCACTGATCGAACTTTCTGTACTTGAGCTAATGGAATGTAATAAAAAGAATTAGTTATTCAAATTCAGAGCGCTGTGTTAGGCACACTCCTTCCTGTGTTTCTTTGGGGTCTGCTTTCCACCAACTAAGAGACAGCATATTGGAGCGATTCTGCACCTAGAAAAACTTGAACTCTAAATTATATCAACCTGATAAACTTGGAGCAAACTAATAACAAATCCAAATATGTACCAGTCTTAGCCATGAATTATAAGTCAGAACCAAATCCATGCAATTCCTTTAAAAAGGAAAAAAAATACAAAACACCAATCCTGAACTATTTTGAATAATTCTAAAGTACAGAGGAACTTAAGTAATATTCAGTTCCAGTCTCTGAATGACAGTAACACAGGCACTTGGACTTTCTGCTGCCAACTTCTGCCTACGCTGTCCCATTCAAGCTGAGCTACATGAGCCAGTATGTTTTCGGTTGTTTGCTGATTACAGAGCATTTCCAGGGATCCTCAGTGAACATTCATCTTCTCTAAGGCTAGTAGTTTCTCTGAATCATTTCAGTTGATCTTTAGCTACTTCAGCAATAATTTTCCAGATAAATTAATTTTGAAAGTTCATGTTCTTTGTTTCCTATGCTCTGCAGCCTTAGAAGTTCCACCTTTTCTTTCTTTCTTCTTCTTCTTCTTCTTTTTATTTTTTTTTAATAGAGGTGTTTGGGTTGTGTAACAGGAAACAGATTCATTCTAATTCATGTCACCATCAATTGTTCTATCTACCTGTGGTCTAACAAAAATTAACAATAAGGCTGATTCTGATACTTGATAAACAGGTCTCTTTCCTTCGGGAGCATCAACGGCAAACCCACTTCTGAGTCTCCTGGGAAAGTGTGAACATGACAGTAAACAGCCTACATCAAAGACATTTCAATTCTGCAACAAGACTTTCTGTTTCGGGTAAGTGATATACACCCAAACAAAACATTAATCAGAAGACCTATTTCATCTCCCTAGGGAATCTGAGCTACAGCAGACTAATCCTGCTCTCTCAGTGTGATTTTGAACAAGAAAAGAGTTCCTTTAAGGAAACGTAGAGGCTGAGATAAGCATCTTACATTAGTATGGATTTCATGGTAATAAAAAGAGTCTTGCAGCAAGTAAATATTTGAACATTGTAGAATCTGAACGCCTTTTTTAAATTAGGCCCATCAACTTGGGGGCTGTATTTGTGTTCATCTCTGTCTGGCTAGTCTCAGTTCATGTAAACTTGAGAATGGTGGAAGTTGTGTGACATTTTACATTGTCTACTAAGGACTCTTTGACCTGTTTAAGTAATTTAGAAGTAATTTAGAAGTTTATTTAGGCATTTGTTTTCCATGAAACCTCAAAATATGAAATAAAAAAGGATAGACTGTGGCCAGAAGCAATGGCTCACAGCTGTAATCCTACAAGGCTGGAAGGCCAAGGTGGGTGCATTGCTTTAGTTCAGGAGTTCTAGCCCAGCATGAACAAGAAGGAGACCTCATCTGTATTCAAAATAAGAGAACTAGCTAGGCTTCATGGTGGTTACCTATCCTGCCAGCTACTTGGGAGGCTGAAGCAAGTGGATTGTTTGAGCCCATGAGTTTGAGGTTGCTAGGAGCTACAGTGACACCCTTGCCAGGGCAACAGAGTGAGATTCTGTCTCAAAAGAACAAAACAACAAAAACAGAGAGAATGGCAGTAAAGCCTGAAAGTGGGACATGCAAAGATGATGACAGTATTTGCTTTCCAGGGATAAGGAGAAGGCTACTGTTGTAGCTTTGACCTATTCACACATTTGTTTAGAAATGTCAATGATTTGTTGGAGTGTACATGGAGGCCACATAAAATTGACAGAGGATGGTCTATATGTTGATCCTTGTGTTTACTCTTATAGAAATCAATGAATGCAAACCACCCTATCTCCCTCCTTCACTTATCCCCGGATGTTACTGCTGAATCTTAAAACCTTTATGTGCAAAGCATAAGCCCTATGGAGGATTTGTGAAGAGTTGCTATGTTGTAGCCACGTTCTTTCCTAACTTTCATAAATAAAGACTGGTATTTAGAGTGGCTGTGTTTTTTCCTAGACCACCTTACATAAGAATCCAGTTCCTGAATAAATTCTGACAATTCTTGCAATAGTTAAAGGCTTTAAACTCGAGTTCATTTTCTTACTTTGCTAAAGATGATAATCTTGTAATAAGTGCTATTTAAAATTTTAGTATTTGAGCTAAAGTAGCACATAGGAAAAATACTTTTTCTAAAAAGATGAAATGCTATTTTCTAACCTTTTTGTACCTTGCAAGTGAATGAGCATATTTTGCCCTAAATCTTGAAGCTCTAAGTCAGAAGTTGATCAAATATGGAAACACTAATAAATAGCCTTTGGAAATCATGTGTTCATTGAAACATACTAATGAGGGGTGTCTTACAATACCACAGATGATCTCTTACAAACCTAATGAATACCTTTTTTCACAAAGATCTTTATGGAAAGGTAAAATTTCATCTTCTCTCAGTCATTATATTGTCTTCCTTTACAACTATTCTCATAATGAAGGTGCTCTTTTCATCCTACCACAAAGCCCTTTATTGAGGACATATGTGAGCTTCTTTGTGCCCTCCTCTTTTCTCAACTAAACAAAACATCAAGAAATAAGTTAAATGTCTTTTCATTCATTTGTTTTGTTGTACTGAAAAGGAATACCATGGTAGAAGAAGAAAAAATAATATCTTCAATTCTTGGTTACCAAGGAAGGCAGGCTTAATGCTTATGAACAATCTTCATTATATCATTGTGCTATAAATACTAAATATATATTTTTATATATTTCCCAATGTATGTGTGAATTATTAAATAAAATCCTTATTACATCCTTAGGGCTAAATCAAGACAGAATTTTTCAATCTATCTTTCTTTATCTTTAGTATAATAGGAAGTTGACTACTAAAGTCCATTATATAACATTTTTCTTTTGTGAGCAATCTAAGCTTCTGAAAAATGAAAATTATTATTATTATCATTAGTATTATTATTTTACTAGGCAATGTTAAGTACATCCAGAAAGTGATGATTCCATTATATCTGGCCAGACACTCCTTAGAATGTAGGGGTTGAGTTTAATTTCCATAGCTAAATGTTTTTAATGAAGACTTTCAAATAATTCAGAACGAACAGAAGAAAATACAAAAAGTTTGTTAACTAGATTTTAAGGAAATACAGAGTAACCTGTATGTTTTAATTTGCCAAGTAGAGAGCTAAGGGGGACTTAATTTTCTTTCACCATTCCAAAACAACTGACTGAATATCTGTTCTGTGATCTACAATTGAACTAAATCAGTTGTATCATAGAATTTCAGTTAAACAGAATGATTAATCTGGTAACCATTCAGAGATAATCCTAAAATGGTTTTAAAGACAATGAAAATAACTAAGATTACTATTTTTACTGAAAACAAAAATTGAAGGATAAATTTTTCTGTAATAGCATGGGGGGGTGTTGGAATAGACAGATATTCAAGATTTCTCCAGGTATTGGGTCATACTCTCCTTTAATGCCTAATGCATAACACTGTAAATGTTCATCCATTTGATTTTGGAAACATTTTTTTCCATTATGATTTTCCTTCTAATTCTTTCTGGAACCTCCTACAGCATGCTTGCAAACTCATCCCATTTTTCTGTAGATACTAATCCAGTCTCTGGCTCTGACTCCTCTGGATTCCGGAGCCCATGCACTGTCTTACCCCATCTGAATTGACACACTCCAGGGTGCTTCTCTCTCCTGTACTGTTTTCTTCTAAATGTGAGTCAGGTCCTTCCTTTAATTCCCTATAGACCATCTTGAGGAGGCTATAATTCTTGATTTAAAAATAAAAAATTTATAGATAAGATGAAGACATGAAAAGACAAGAACTACCTAAGAATCACTTGCAGTGACCCCACAGTGCCCTTATTGTGTCGATATCTGACTTTCCTCTCTGGTATCTGAGCTCTGGCTGAGAAGAGTTTCTCCCCAACTCCCAACACAAGCACCTCCAGCTCAGTGTCTACTCCACCTCTAGCTAAGAACATCATCTCAAACTATGGTGCTGATCTTGTTCCAGGTAGTTTCCAAGTAGACATTTACTTTCCAGTGAAATCACATTATCTACAGATTCTGTGACCTCAAAAATGAATGAAATAACAGTGAGACATTAGCATATACCCCAGAGTCCAAGTTCTTTAAATTTACATAATGCCAGAGCCTAATCCAAAATTGGGTAGTGCAAAGGTAAGTGCATTTTAAGATCTCTCTTACCCAGGTCCACTTTGTTTGTAAAAAGGAAAAAGAGCATATCTAAGGAAAAAGAAGAATGTCTCATTTGTTTGTTAAACCCCTTAATCAAAATCAGACAATTCAGGTGTTTATATAATCAACTGCTCCCATTACTACTAGGAGACAAAATGTCCATTACAGTATTTGGCGTCATACATCGGAATGTGCACAGGTCTAGGAAAGGCTTACTTTGGATAGTTTTATAATATTAGCTCATGCAAAAAAAATCATAAAAAATTATAGTATCAAGTGTTCCTGGCATGCATTCACTTCTCATCTAATGTCATCTAATGTGCTGCTTTACATTTTTATGGGAGAAAATAGAGTAACAGAGCTGGATAAATTAATTTTCTTTAAGATAAAATCAAAACAGTATTTATCTAACCATTTCAGTATGTTTCCTGAATAATTAAATTTCATTTGCCTCTTCTAAGCCACATGAATAAGAAAAAATAGAACAAGATAAAGAAAATTGAATTCAGTAGCATTGGAAACAAATTAGAAAATGTACTGCCAGCCAGACATGGGGCTCTCGCCTATAATCTTGGCACTTTGGGAGGCCAGAGAGGGACAACTGCTTGAGGCTAGGAGTTTAAGACCAGCCTGAGCGACATAGCAAGACTCCTTCTCTACAAAACACAAAACAATTACCCAAGCATGATGGTATACTTGTTTAGTTCTAGCAACTTGGGAGGCTGAGGCAGGAGGATCACCTGAGCCCAGGAGTTCGAGGTTGCAGTGAGTTATGATGATACCAGAGCTTTACAGCCTATCAATATTAGTATAAGCTTTCTATACTTTGATAATATAAAAAATGTAGCTTTTAAAACTTCTTTAAAATAATTTCTCTTGAAGAAATAATTTTGAAGAGGCAATTCCAAAAATGGAATTCAGAATATGGATGGCAAGTAAGATGAATAATTTTAAAACATGAAAAGAATACATATATGTGTATATATGTACACACACATATGTATGTATATATATACACATGTATATATGTATATATGTGCATACATACACATATATACATATATATACACATATACACACACACATATACTGTAATTGACAACATTTTTTAACAACCAAAAAATGAAAAGAATATACAGGTATACAGGGTGTCCCTAAAGTTCAAATGCAGTGAACTTTATGAACACCATGTGTGTGTATAAAAAATATATACATACATATACTGTAATTGACAACACTTTTTTTGACAACTAAACAAAAATTGCAGTAACCTAATTATTCAACAATACAGATAGGGCTTTACAGACCATGGTGTCTTCGTTTTATAATGTTATACATATATTCAATTATTTTTAAAAAAATATTTGGATGTCTTAAGTAACACACACTGAATAATGCAAATTGAGATCCCAAACACAAAATTATATAAATAGTAGGATATGCTTAGAAATGTATAAAAAATATAAATAGAAGTGGCTAGGCTATAGCTGTACAGTGGAATTTGTGGGGGTGGGGGGTTTCTTCTCAATAAGTTTCAATATTTAAGAAATAAACACACTAGTTTGCTAGTCAGGAAAAAACATATCTAAATATATTTTCTCCATTAAATGGAACCATAAGCAAGCAATTTCATCTATGATAACATATATCATTGTAAGTAAGGAGCACTGTAAAACTACTTTTAAGAACTAGTTCTGCCTGCGGACCAGTGGCTTCATATGCCAAGCTGAGGTCAACCTCCCTGCAGACCTGTTCACTAGTGGCAGGCACACCTGCCAGCCAGAAGGCTGTGTTCCTGCAGCACCATGGGACACTATGCCTATGTGCCTATGGTTCAGCTTTCCACTACAGGCCCACTAGCTAAGGGCCAGCACCTACCTGTGCTTCATTATACCTAGACCTGGATGGAGCAAATGCCTACATCCCTGACACTTATAGTCACTACCCACAGAGCCTCACTAAGCAGCCACTGCCAACACTATAGGGAGACCTGGGGGTACCATCTCCGACAACACCAACCTATGTACACAAAGCTCCCCCAGCTACAGCATGGACTGTAGCAAACATAGGGGAATGGGAAAATGAAGAGCAGCTACATTAAAAAACTGACCCTAACAGATCAATCTTCTGAACTAAGATGCAAAAGTAGCACCTAAAGACCTTTCCTTTTTCTCACAAAATAGGAGAATTTCTAGTACAGGAGAACAGGATCCTGCAAACCTATTTGCTTAAACTGAGAGAACCAGATTCAGATTGAAAGAAATAAGAAAAAACAAAACAAAACAAAACAAAACAAAACTAATCTCACACTCCAAATGATCACAATAGACCTACTGCAACAGATCTCAACCAAAAAAAAAAATTTGTTGAAATCTCAGAAATGGAATTCAGCATGTGAGGGGCAAATAAGATGAATAAAATTGAAGGAACGTAAAAACTATAAAGAAGCAAAGAAAACTTTAGGGCATAAATATGAAACATTAAAAAGTCAGTAAAAGGTCTTGGCCCCTGAGCTAAGTGGCTCGGGCGCCAGCTACATACACTAGAGATGGCGGCTTCAAATCCAGCCCAGGCCTGCCAAACAACAATGATAACTACAACCAAAAAATAGCTGGGTGTTGTGGTAGGTGCTAGTAGTCCCAGCTACTTGGGAGGCTGAGACAAGAGAATCGTTTAAGCCCAAGAGTTTGAGGTTGCTTGTGAGCTGTAATGCCACGGCACTCTACCCAGGGTGATATAGCTGAGACGGTATCAAAAAAAAAAAAAAAAAAAAAGAAAAGAAAAAAAAGTCACTAAAAGGGTAGACAATATACTAAAGGATGTATCAGAACTTAAAAAATAAGAGTCATGTAAAGAACTTCAGAAAATAGTAGAAGGCTTCAACAACATACTAGACCAAGTAAAAGAAAGAATTTCAGAGCTTGAAGACGACACTTTCAAATGAACCTATCCTGTAGAAAATGTAGGGAAAAATTAAAGAGTGAATAATCACTCAGAGCAATATGGGACTGTGTAAAGCAAAGCAATATATGCATTATAGGTATCAGTGAGGGAAAAGCAAAATCATGGAAAACCTTTTCTAAAGAATTATTGAAGAAAATCTCCCTGATATCACCAGAAATTCAGACATCTAGATATAAAATGGTCATTGAAAAAGGAAGATTCATAACAAATAGAACATAACCAAGACATTTAATCATCAACCTGGCCAAAGTCAAAAGGAAGGAGAAAATTCTGCAAGCTGCAAGATGAAAGCAACAACTAACCTACAAAATAAATTCTATCAGGCTAAGAGCAGACATCTCAGGAGAGACATCATAAGCCAGAAGGTACAAGAGCAAAGCAAAGACAAAGACACAGTAGTATCATAGTTACTGGGGACTTCAACACCCCACTCATAAAACTGAACAGATCATTGAAACAGAAAATCACAAAGAAATACTAACCTAAAATGGAACTCTGTAACAAATGGACCTAACAGACATTTATAGAAAACTCTACTCCAAAGCTACAGAATATATATTCTTCTCATTCAGTGCAGGGTACAATTTCCAAGAACGATCATATCCTAGACCACAAAGCAAATTTCAGCAAATTCAGAAAAATTGAAGTCATACCATATATCTTTTCATACCAGAATAGACTAAAACTAGAAATCAATTCTGAGAAAAACTCTCAAAATTACATAATATGGAAATTAAGCAACTTGATGCTGCATAATCTTCAATGATAAAATTTAGATGGAAATCAAAAGATTCCTTGAAGTGAATGACAAAGTGGACATAAGCTTTCAAAATCTATGGGACACAACAAAATCAGCACTAAGGGGAGAGTTCATAGCCTAAGTGCCTACATCAAAAAAGGCATAAGATCTTAACAAAATTAACAACCTAATGTCACATCTCAAGGAACTAGAAAAAAAAAAAAAAGCCTAAAGCCAACAGCAGGAAAAAAATTAACAAAGCTCAGAGAAGAACTAAATGAAATGAAAACAAATAATAATAATAATACAAATGAAACACAAAATTGGTTCTTTGAAAAGATAAATAAATTCAATAGATCATTAGCCAGATTAACCAGAAATAACCTCAATATGAAATTTTAAAAAAGAATTGCAACAGATGCCAGAGAAATAGAAAATATCAGCCATAAATGCTACAAAAACCTCTGCTTAAACAAACTAGAAAACATAGAGGAAATGGATACATTTTTAGAGACATAACACCTCCCAAGCCAAAATCAGAAAGAAACAGAAACTCTGAACAGACCAGTAAAGAGCAGCGAGATTAAGACATTAGTAAAATAATCTCATGACAAAAAAATCCCCAAAAGCCTCAGACCAGATGGGTCCACAGCTGAATTCTACCAAATTTATAAACAAGAACTGGCACCTATCATACAAAAACTATTCCATAACACCCATAAGGAAGAAATCCTCCCTAACACATTCGATGAAGCCAGTATCACCCTGATACCAAAGCCAGGTAGGAACATGCCAAAAACAAAACAAACAACAAAAAAAAACCCTACAGATCAGTTTCCCTTATAAACATAAGTACAAACATATTCAACAAAATACTAGAAAATCAAATTCAGTAGTACATCAAGAAGATAATTCCCACCCTGATCAGGTGACTATTATCCCAGGAATACAAGGGTTGTTTAACATATGCAAATTAATAATAATGTGATTCATCACCTAAATAGACAAAGACCATGTAATCATCTCAACAGATGCAGAAAAAACATTCAATAAAATCCAGCACTCTCTCATGAACAATAAATAAGATATGGAAGGAGCATATCTCAAAATTATAAAAGCCACATGTGGAAAAAACCACAACCAACATTGTGCTGAAAAAGAAAATACCTAGGAATATTCTTAACAAAAGAGGTTAAAGCCCTCTCTAAGGAGAACTATAAAACCCTGATGGAAGAAATCACAGATGGCACAAACAAATGAAAAACATCTCTTGTTCGTGGGTTGGTAGAATCAACCTCCTTAAAATGTCCACAGTGCCTAAAGTGATCTACATATTCAACACACAATCCCCATCAAAAATACCAGCATCATATTTCACAGATCTAGGAAAAATAATCCTAAATTTCATTTGGAACAAAAAAAGAGCCCAAATATTGAAAGCAATCTTAAGTAAAAAGAACAAATATAGAGGCATCCCAGTCTGACTTCAAGTTATACTACAAGGTTATAGTAACCAAAATAGCACAGTAGTTACATAATAGTAGACACACAGACCAACAGAACAGAATAAAGAACCCAGAAAGAAAATTATCCACATACAGCTAATTGACCTGCAACAAAGCAAGCAACAACATATAAATTTGGGGGAAGACACAATCCAGACCATAGCAGATGGCAATGTGGAAGCTGTGAAAAGTATTAAAGGAGAAAAGCAGGTTTGCCCAGGAGGCCTGGGGGAAAGGCTGAAGAGTCTGAGTTTAATTTTAGATACGTGTTACGATGATGTTTAATTTCAAGTGCTCTTAGGAAATGCAGGTGAATTTTTCTGGAAGATCTCGGCTATGGAAATGTAGCATTTTCAAAAGAGAGTAAGTAAAAATTGTTTAGGACGTCATTTGTCTATTGAGGGATCCCTTAGAAACCCTGAGACATGGCCACATGTGATGGCAGAGCGAAAGAGACTGAAGAAAGGCAGAGGGAGGAAAGAGAAATGAAATTTGGGTTGTTATAGAAACAATGGAAGCCATGCTCATCACCCACAGACGGGTCAAATAAGGATTCTGTTCATTAAACGTGGGCATTAGAATGTCACTGGGGAAGGTGTTGCAGTGACAGTCTCCATCTTGTAGCAAGTCCCTTCAGCCCTGCGCATCCTTTGTTCCTCTGCACCTACAACCCTGAATAATTTGCTTGCTCCCCTACTTCTTATGCTACAGATAAGGACCTGGTTTTGTTTTCTTTAGTTGACCTACATAGTAGAATCCCAGGCAAAATGTGTACATTTTCTGACCTGACCACCTTCTGGAAGAAGGCCTATTGGAACATTTGATTAGATGCCTGTCCCAGTACTCTGTGTGTCTCATTCACCACACCTGCCCTCTCTGCAGCTGATCTATCCCCCTGTGAATGGAGGGAAATCCTGGCCCTGTTTGGACCTTTGTGTGTGTGATGCATTTTATTTTATGACCTGCTTCCTAATCCCTCTGTTCCCTATAGCTTTTGGAGAGCGTTCTTTGAACAGGAGCTCCCGATTTCTTAGAATTGCTTTGCTAAGGCAATTATTGCTCATGTTTGCAAGTACAACTTTACTTTTTTAAAGACCAAAAAAGAGAAAAACAGATAAAAGAATCCACATAAGCCCAGAGGAGGCATTCTGGGAAGAGACGCCGGCTGCCCTGTGACTGTGCATTTTAAACGGGAGCCTCTCCTCATGATGAGAATTACCTTGGCCCAGGCTGAGCATTCCCAGTGGACTCTTTCCACTTAAGCTTTTTATTAAAAAAGTAAATTGGGATTATTGTATTCCCTCACTTTACTTTGGAAGCAGAAGTTTTAAATTAATTGTGGTCTAAACTGATAGCAAACAGAGAGGTCCTGACAGTAGTCTGGCGCCCTCTTGTTCAGCCAGCAGAGATTTTGGTTATTGCTGCTGGGAATAGCTTTGGCCGAGATATTTTTAATTTACATTTTTTCTTCCCTCTAATGAAGGATTGAATTAGGACTTACTAGAAAATCCCCAGTGCTATGGAGAGAGAGAGACATTGACAAACTTCCTCGGACTTACTGCAGTGGACTCTTTCTTTGGAGCTGTGTTTTGAGTTGCAGGGGTGGCCTTCTGAGGGATTTCTGTATTCAGGGTAGCTTTGCCCAGAAAATACCCTCAGCTCCCTTTAGGAGTCACCTCTTCAGAACAGTGGGTGATATCGTAAAAGATCAGAAGTGCATTCCTGTACCAGTTGCTTGTGTGGCATGATTACAACGTCCACACTAGAGGGATCAATCACTTTGGTGCAGTCGGAAACTTCCTTAGCCCTTTTGAACTTGCCTCTATGTTGGCAAGTAAGGAAATCCCAGATGTCACGGTCTCTCTAGACAATCACCACCTGCCAAGGGATCAATCCCCAGTGGACAAGACAGAGTTGTTAACAGTAATCTCTGTGATATAGCGAGAGCTTTCTGCCTGATACATGGTGGGGTTGGTAAAAATGTGGAGGTTGCACAACATAATCACTGGCCTGGAAATTTCCCTTCTGTGGGCAGATGGTCTCATCAAGAGCAAAGATAGATGTGTCCTTTCACAAACCAAGGGCGATGGTTACAGAAGAGACTTAGGTAATAGGCACTAGACTAGACAGCTTTAGGTAAAAGTCAGTGATGTATATTACAACAACTTCTTTGAATCCAGACAGCTCTGGATTCAAGAAACCCAGGAAAAGAGAAACCCCTTTTCCGGATATGGGGTCAAATCTCACTATAAACACACCGTGTGAAAACAGAGTGGGAAGGTCGGGTTTGCTTATGTCTTAAAACAACAGCATCCTAAACATTCCCATAATTTAGGAAGTTTAAAAAGAAAGGAAACAACACTGAAACTGAGAGCGGAACTCAAGCATAACAACCTTGAGATCACATTTACTCTGTGCCTCCAGTTCTATGAAAAGAGGTTTCAACTACAAAAATTATTTTTTGAAGTTGCCTATTAGAGAAACCTGTCCTGGAGCTTGTTTTTCCTTTCATTATTGCTGTAGTGCTAACTAGTATATGGTATTGGCATGTCAAGGTCTATGTCTGTTTACACCCACCTCCCACACTGTAACCACTGCACGCCCTCACTCTTAAAAGCAGAGATAGAGCATTTTCCTGAGGACTGGATGAGACATGCTATGGAGTTCAATTAGTAATTTTTTTTTGAAATATAAAGATTTTTGTTTTTCAGGCACTGAGCTAAGTAAGGCATGGAAAATAACCTTTTATGTTTTGTAGAAAACGGTTCTCATTTGGTAATGCACAATGCAAGCTGAAAGATGGCATTCTGGCTTTTCCAATTGCTTCAAAAAGACACCCCGTTTCCTATTTATTGTTTGGCAAAGCTCAGTTTCCTAAAAGAAAGAGGGAGATAATTTTCTAAAGAAATTGAATTTTCCCTCTGAATAATTAAGGCCTTTAGAGTCCAATATTTAGAGAAATGTTAACCACAAGCTTACAGAATAGGGAGATAAAGAAACACTTTTTTGATGTCTTGCCATTTAAGACTGAAAATTATCTTTTTCCTTAAATTGTTTAGATTACATGCTAGAGAAACAGGTTTGCTCTTAGAATTCCCTGCTTATTGGGTTGGACATATTGGTAGACAACAATTACCTGTGAGAAGTAATGAGAGCCCCTTGACATCACAGACTCAAAAGTCGATTTGCCAACAAATAGCAAAGGCTTGATAATCACTGCTCTGCATGTCCAAAGATTTAAGCATAAAATCAACGAAGGGGGCAGCTGTCCTTGTTGTAGTCCTAAGTGAACCGAAGGCCATAGATGACTCTATTGATCTGAATGCTCCAAATGCCCCACAAGATGCAACTCTGGGGACCAGGAAATGCTGATAAGCTGATTCCCGTGTCACATTGATATCACTCAGTAATTGCTGTCAAGCATGTACATTTGTAAAGACACTCATAACAGTAGTCACGTTTTACACTGTTTGGAATGAATTGATTGTCTATATTCTCTCTTACTTGGTTTTTTAAAAAAAAAATTTATTAAGTCTTTTGTAAATAGATAATAAATACATTTATTCTACTTTCAATTTGTTGATTATTTGTACAAATTGGAGTACTTACATCATACTAATCAACATAGCTTTCACCTCATTTATCCAATTATAGCATTAGGACATTTGTGTTCTACACATGATAGATCCAACTGGTACTTGCAATGTGCTCCATAGGTGTGGTCCCCCTACTATCCCCTACTATCCCTCCCACCCACTCCCCTCCCTTCTTCCTCCCCTTCCCTCCTTCATCCTAGGCTATAGTTCTGTTTCTTCTTTCTTTCTTTCTTTCTTTCTTTCTTTCTTTCTTTCTTTCTTTCTTTCTTTCTTTTTATTAAATCATAGCTGTGTATAATAATGCAATCATGAGGTACAATGTGCTGGTTCCATATACAGTCTGAAATATTTTCACCAAACTGGTTAACATAGCCTTCATGGCATTTTCTTAATTATTGTGTTCAAACCCTTATGCTCTACACTTAGTGAACTTCACCCCTACAAAATATATATCTCTTTCCGAGGCTTAGGAGGAAATTTGATGTTAAGTAAGAAAATGCAATTCTTAGGAATTGGTCTGATTTTCTCAAATATAGTATATTCCTGACATCTGTATGAGAAAACCTAAGGATGATGGTATCAGTGTTTGACGTAATCAGATAAAGATTGCCCAGACCACTGGTGCGTAAATGACAAGAAAGGAAATGGCTGTCATTCATTCTGAAACATGAAGAGCAGGAGAGTGGTGTGGGTGACATATCATTTGGAGATACTTATGCTTGTTGGGCTCTAGGCCGCCTGGTTTCCTATAATGTCACTCTCCAGGAGGGGACAGCAGGCCTTCTTCTTGAGTCCTCTTCATCTGCAATGTGGACTGAACTCCCATTCTTTCTTTCTATCTCCTGTCCCCTCCAATCTTTATTTTGGGTACTGAGCTATGACCTTACATTATTGATAATATTTTAAAGGTCAAAATTTTAGATAATATGGCAGCTCCAGTGATTATTAGGGATGGAAAGCAGGAAAGTGTCAAGTGACTTTCTGCCCATGAATGTGACTTCCTAGAGAAAAATGTGCATGACAAAGGAGAAAAGCCTTTTCAAAATGTGGTTGCAATATTGTCATCAAACTACTAACCTTAAATTCATACTACAAAATATCTGTGACTGAGGCACTAACTGCTTGCGAATGGTTTCTCTTCCAAGAAATAAGTAATGAGAATTTTATTCTAGAAATTCTCTATTTCAAACAGAATTCCAAAGGAGGCACAGATCTCTTTATACATTATTAAACCCCTCACTGATGATTTTTTTCTTCCTGCAATCTGACCTAAGGTTTTCATCAGCAACTTATTGAATTCTGTGTTGATCTGGAGTGCTTAGCAACTTAGATGAGCTGCCCCTCCTTGAATTAGATTTCATATTCCTGGTCCTGAAGTGTGTTCCCAGCATCCACAAAAGAATCTGGGACCTTTCATTCTTTGCCATCATCTTCACCTCACTGTGCTGTGCTATGTTGCCTTCAGCCATATGAAAGGGGTTCCCTGTTTTCTAGCAGGGAAAGAAGAAAATTAGGAGCTCTTTTTATTTTCTACTTCATGATTCCAACCAAGACATGGAAGGAACTTAAAGAGTTTATGAATCCTTCTTGCTCCATCACGTCCTTTGACGTCCCAGCTTACACTTGCTCTTTAGAGACTGCAGTACCAATTGCCTAAATGCACTGGGAGAACTAAGTGGAGATTTTAATAAATAGAGGAAACAGATGGAGGCTGGAAGCTCTTGCAAAGTTAAAAGAATTGTGTGCTTAATAGACTAAAGGCTTAATAGCAGTAATAGCTGCCAAGCCGCCACATAACTCACTGATATGCACGAACCGTAGTGGCAGTAAGAAAGGGACCGCTTTCAGTCTCAAGGACTTTCCTAAAAATTCAAGGTTGTAAGAACCTAACCTAGAGAATAATTACTTGTCCAGACGTGATAACAGACTCTGGCAGAGCAAAAATGACAGCTTGATTCACAGACAAATATAAGTCGGTCTTGGATGTCTGGCTTCCATTTTTTTGCGGAGAGATAGATGTCTTTAAAAAGCCTCAGCAGCGAACATCCTGTCAGTTTAAAAGGTCAGACACTGAAGTGTATCAGAAGAGATGGTGCCGCACAGACCATTGAGAGAAAAGAAAATGATTTCATTATCCTCCTTCATCTGCTATAGATTAATTCAGTTCCTATCATCGTGGCAATTAAGGCATTTTTGTAGTCCTGTCCTGACCTAGTTGAGGTGGAACAAGGTAATAAAACACAGTGCCAGGGAGGAGGGCTACTGTGGCTGAGTTAATGATATTCCCTAGGAACAGACGCTGTGAAGAACAAGGTTTGGGGTTGGTACGTTCAAGGGCAGTGGTTTAAGAAAAAAAAGCACAAACAGGAACATTTCCCTGTATGTTAGAGAGTGAGAGTTGCATCTTGGATATCCAGCGAGGCACACCTGGGCTTGAAAATGATGTGAAAGTCATTTTTCTGTTCACAGCATCTATGTGGATGGTGGGGCACAGTAATGCTCAGAGGACTGTGGTCCTCCAGGTCAGACCGAGGGCTGATTTTCTGCCAACCTGAGCTGCTCAGTAGTTTAAGTGAAGGACCTAGAAAGAGGACATAACAGATCTTCCTAAACCGGCTCCACCTGAGTTTGTTGCTCAGGCACTTGGGATTCAAAGCTTCACCGCCATGTTTATCTGCTCGTCCAGTACTCCTGATGGTGGTTGCCAGTTTCTATTCATTCTCCCTCTGCCTTCATGACAAGTTCCTTATCTCTCCCCTTCTTTGCATTCCCACTTACTCCTCACAGAAACCCCTTTTACTCCTCACGTGGACAATGATAATAGCTTTCCAACTGGCTCCCCACCTACCCTTTCCAAACTCTAATGCAGGCGTCCTCAAACTGCCACCGGTGGGCCACATGAAGCAGTGTGATTGTATTTATTCCCATTTTAATTTTTACTTCAAAATAAGATATGTGTGGTGTGCATAGAAATTTGTTCATAGTTTGTTTTTGTTTTTCTTTTAAACTACAGTCCGGCCCTCCAATGGTCTGAAGGACAGTGAATTTGCCCCCTGTTTAAAAAGTTTGAGGACGCCTGCTCTAATGAATTCAACTCATGACCAACATATTAATCTTCCTAAAACATATCTTTAATCATGTCACCCCTTGCTTGAAAATGTCAAATGGCTTCCCAGTGACTACTAAATTAAATACTAAGTTCTCACCCTAGCATTAAAGGCTCCCCAGAGTAAACCTTGGCCAATCATCTGTGCTTTACTTTCCATTAGTCTTCCATGCCTTCTAAACCCTAGGCAATCCCAGACCCAGGAGCTGATCCTCAGCTGCATTTCTTGAGCAGTTCCATTTATGCCTCTGCTCATTCTTTCCCTTCTTGGAATGCCCTTTTCCCTCACTGAGAATTCACTTGAAGGTCAGTCATTCCTTCAGGGAACATTTCTTTATTTTCTTCGACTAAATATAATTTCTCTCCATTGTTGGCATCTCGTTAGAGGCCCTATTCATAACCCTCTGGAATAACTAAATGATTGAAGTGATTGGAGTGGGATCCACTCAAATCTGTCTCTTTTGAATTGAAGCAAAATAATTAATCTGTCAAAAACATAAGTGTGAATGATCAAATTCAACACATATTTATTAAGATCCTACTCTATGCTTGGGATATATCAATGAACAAAATAAATACTTGACAATCTATGGAGAGGAGCCAGACATACAGAAATTTCAAAACACAAACAAATAAGAAAATTATATAGCATTTTGTAAGTTGGTAAGTGTGATTTTAAAATACAGAACAGAGTAAAGGGGGTGTGGGAATGAGGGCAGCTTGCACTTCTAATGTGGGCTGTAAGGGTTTCATTACAAAGAAACAATATTTAAGCAAAGTCTTAAAGGCAATAAAGGAGTTTGTCATATGTCTACCTGGGGAAAATGGAATCCCAGCTATGGAAACAGCCTTTACAAAGGCCCTGAGATCTGCAGTGTTCAATAAAAAGCAAAGAGTCAGGTGTATCTGGAGTAGAAAAAACAAGAAAGCAAGTAGAAGGAAATGAGGTCAGGGAAATAATAAGGACAGAGGGTAGAACTTGGAGGGCCTTGTAGTTAGTTCACTGTAGGACTCTGTAGGACTCTGTTCTTTATTCTGAGTAAAATAGGCAGTCAGTGTAGGTTTTCTAATACATCCTAAGAAGAATGACATGACATTACTTGCATGCTAAAAGGATCACTCTGATGGTCTATTGAGATTACACTGTGGGCAGGCAGAGATAGAAGCAGGGAAACCTACTGGGACTAGGATATTTTACTATGTATGAACCTGAGAAAAATTATGATGGTTTAGGTTAAAAAAGATAGCAATGAAAATAATGAGAAGTAGTCAAAATATCGTGTATTTTCAAGGCAGTGCCCATGAGATTTCTTTGCTGATGGAATGTGGTATAGAAAAAAAGGAATTGAGAATTCCTAAGATTGTTGTCTAAATGACACAAGGAATTCACATTAATTGAGAGGGAGAAAACTTTGGGTTATTAAACTATTTGGGACAAAAGGCAAATATCAAAAGTTCAGTTCTGAACATACTCTGAGTGTGAGGTTTCTACCACATATCCAAGTTGAAAAGTTGAATAGGTGGTTGTAGAGCTGAACTGAAGATAAAATATGATGGTAAAGTGGTATGTGTCAATTTCATATGATTTATATATTATATCCTGCATTTTATTTTATTATTTTGTGTGTTTATGTGATGTGTATGTATTTATATCTATAATTTATTCTGTATCTCTTGAAGTCAAGACTATAATTTTATTTACTTTTCATTCATTTTGAAAACAATTTATATTGCTTATCTTCTATTAAAAAAAAGGCATCTTCATAGTAGAAAGCGTAGAAACTGGCAATCGTCAGACAAAAGCAGGTTAGAAACGTCCACCTGGTATCACTTTATCCAGAGATAAAAACTGCTAACATTTCAGGATATATCTTTATTGAATTTTTCTTTACTTGACTTATTCTTCAGGGGTTTTTTACTTTCTTTGGAATCTTCCCATAATTTTATTACGTATAATCATTGGTGAATGTGTTTAAAATACAATTTAAAACACCTACCTCAGGTTTTCAAAGAATAACTTTGTTTAAAAGAGACATAGAAAATTCTGGGCCTTCTTGATTACTTTACAATGTCCTCTGTTTTCTTCAATGATTAAATTGTAACTTGAATCCTACATTTCCAAGTTCCAAAAACCATTCATGGGCGGTACCTCTGGCTCAGTTAAAAAGGCTCCAGCCTCATATACTGAGGATGGCAGATTCAAACCCAGCCCTGGCCAAATTGTAACAAAAAAATGCCACTGGGCATTGTGGTGGGCACCTATAGTCCCAGCTACTTGGGAGGCTGAGGCAAGAGAATTGCATAAGCCCAGGAGTTGGAAGTTGCTGTGAGCTGTGATGCCACAGCACACTATGAAGGGCAAAAAAGTGAGACTCTGTGTCTTAACATTATTTTTTTAATTATTAAGATTACATGATCATTGTGTATCTTGACAGTATACTTTTGAAATAAAAACATAGATCTTTTATTTCAGAATCTCCTGCCGAGGGTCTTAGTAATTGGCACATACCCACTGATACCAACTGTGTGGTTGATTTTGCCATGAATTTTTAATACCATGTTTGATTCTATTTGTTATGTTTTAATTCTTTTTTGTTGTTGTTCTTTTATTCCTCATTTATACTGCATAATTACATCTCGTATGCCTTTGTAAGGTTTTTTAAACACTTTTTGGAACAAGGTACCAATCAAACGAGCAATAAAAATAAGTAACAGATTTATACCATGTGCACAGGTCTTAAATATGAATTAGTGCTAATTGTCTGGCTTCCAGATGAGATGGAGGAAAGGATATTTACACACAGTGTGATAACATTAAACGTTTTTTTAATTCCAGGTTGCATGCTTTGAAAAAATTGGGGTTTATTTCTCAGATTGACTCATTATAGGGAAAAATAAAATATGTTCCATACTTCCTCTATCCCTTCCTTTCTAATAGGAAGAGAAGAAAACTAATGATTTAGTCAAATGTTGCTGTAAAAGCCAGCACCCATGTGGCCCAAGCTGCAATATATACATTTATTGCTGTTTTAACATTATTATTACATTTGGTGTTTTCTGTAGTCATTTTGCATAGTATTTTTTTTTTTAAGATAAAATTGTCTCAAACAGAAAGAATTCTGGCAGACATTCTATTTATAGCACCAAAATTAAGTCAAGCAGGGATTTTAGTTCTGACTAATAGTTTGGTTATACAAATATTTTATACCAATAAATGTAGGAGATGCATTAGTGAAAAAAAATAATTATCTTCAATCCCTCAAGGTTCTTTCTGTACAATATAAGGAATTAATATTTATGGAGAAAATCATAAATAGGTGTGAACTTCTGCACAAAATGTCACGTAGGCTTAGATAAAATAAAATGTAATGTTAAGCACAGAGTGGAAATAGATAAGAATGGGCAAAGGAAAGACGTATGCAGAAGACAGACAGCAAGTTAAGGAAGCGTCAATGTAAATGTGGGTTCATAGTTAGAAAAATTTGCTCTATAGATTCCTCAGCTACCCCTGTTTTTGCTGCAGAGAAAATGTCTCACCCTCAATCTAACAAAGGGAACTGAGAAATGGTTTTGACAAGGCAGCAAGGTATAATAGAGAAGTATCCTGTGATGAAGATTGCCACATTAGGTATTATGCTATTTTAACATGAGGAATAAAAACAAGATTAAAGAGTGACATTTGGGGAAATGAAGCCATAAGAAATTCATATTTTAAAGAGCAGTGCAAACAGCTGAAGTGTAAAGTGACAGTGCTATTATTTTAGTTATTAAGATTATTGCAGCAGCTGCTTTATGTTTCTGACTCACTCTTTTTATTCATATTGAAGCCTTACTCTTCTGGGTGCTAGAAATAGAAAGATCAGGGGACAAATGAGTCAACTGTGCCTCAACCGAAATGTCATTGGTACTGAACTGATAGAGATCACTAATGGATCAGACAGTTCTTTCTCATTTCTAGTTGGCTGAATTACCTGTGGTCCACACAAAGAAAAAATTAAAAAAATACAACAAATGACATTCCTCACCACTTGGGATCGGCCTAACAAAGAATTTTGAGTGTCTGCATTCTGACAAGATGAAGTAACAACATACTTCCCGTCTAACAAAATACTGGCTATTAATGCAGGTGACAGCTCCCTTTGGCCACTATGTTCAGTCAACATTGGGTAGGAGTGCTGGGGAACAGTCCTCAGCATTCCTGAGACAAGTAAAAAAATAATCTCTGCAAACTGCCACCCTGCCTGCCTGTCATCCAAGATCTGCCTCCATCAAGTTTGATCATAATTCATAACAAAATGTCTAGGAAAATTCCAAATGAAGTGGTCTAAATATGTTTAACGACATCTTCAATTTGGATTCCAAAGGGAAGTTTCTTAAAGGATAATGTTGATGGTTTCAGGGGCATACATAGAAATAGAAGCAAATGGCTTTTCTAGTAGATTAAATGCCAAAACCAAATTGAAGTATTTGACATGCTGGGGAGAAATGTAATTTATTACAAGGGGGCCACAGATTGTGGTAAAATTTCCAGTAAGAATACATCCAAGCTGATGGCGGTTTTAATGACACACATTATTTCCTTTTTTACTGATGGTTCAGATTTTTATTTACTGAATTTGATCTCCCCCCCACCCCTGCATGGGGAACAGATGAATCATAGTTCTACAAGTGCTGTCTGAAATAATAAAGATTGATAATGCCCTTTGTAAAATGGCCAAAGTTTTAAAAAATTATTTTCAACAATATGTCTGATGCCAAATGCAATTGTCTTTTAAACCAAGAAGTAGGCATCCCTTCCCTTGCTCAAAAGTAGAGAAATGAAATTTCTGTACTTTGGAGTGCACTGTGAAAAGTGAAGGGTACATCCCATAGTACAGATAGACTGGAAATAATGTCAGAAGGGGGCTTCCTGGAAAGATTTTCCTTATTCTATTGACTGGGGTTCAAAAAGTCTTTTGGAGAGAATGAATGAATATTTGGATGAGTATTTGAGGGACTGTAAGAATTCAAATTGTGGCCAGCTGAGCATATCCATCCCCCATTCCTCCACCACAACCTCCAAAATGACTAAATTATACTAAATGTACTAAGTTATACAAGGAATTAATAAGTTGACAACACCTCTGCAGAGCAGAAAGGCTGCCTGACACAGCCAGGACACGTCAGGGAATATGTAGAAACTAGAAAGAAGATGGGTTGTGTATACCAATTGCAACCCAAGACTTATAGGAAAAAGTTATCGCAGGGAGTAAGGAAGATTCCTAGAGAAAGCCCTACTTAGGATTAAAGGAAAAAATGAAATAAAGCAAAAAGCTAGAGAAAGCAGGTGGTAAGCAACAGTGGTCTGTTACAGCCAGGTGATGGTAAGAAAAGGAATTTGAAAGAGTGCAATGGTGAATTCCCATAGGTTAGTAGGGAGACTTCTGAGTACTGTGATCTTTCTCAGTTTAAAAGTTTAAATGCAGAAGCTAGGAACCTGGGCTTCTCTGATCTGTCAGACTTCTCATTCTGCATCAGCTTCAGTGACTTCAGTCAGCCTCTATAGGGAAGTACGGAGGCGACCAAGAGCTGTGCACACTCCCTTATCTTCTCAATAGCTTGAACAATGATCTCCACATCTCCTGCCCAACCCCATCGCTGGCAACTAGAGAACCAGGATAGAAGAATTATTAAAAGTACTAACTCTCACAATCTTTACATTTGATCCAGAATTGGATACTTAGCATCTATGCTATACTGGACAGTCACTTAAGCTCTCTTTATTTTATTTTCCTTATCTGTAAAGTGAAGTTATATTAGTATTTAGCCCTGGATGCTGCTGGGAGTATTCTATAAGCTAATACACGTATCTAGTGCATGAATAAAGACTGTATGTTTTTATTATGATTATAAGGTTATTATTATTAATTAGAATGATAAAATTTAGAAACTTAGTGCAAGAAAATATGAACATAAACAATAATGAATGAAAGGGAAAGAAAGAATAATAGAGCAAAGGAAAGTGTTGCAAGATGTGGAAGATAGGTTCATGTATCTAATAAGACTTCCAGTGGAAAATAAAAATAAAAATGCAAGCAAAGGAATGGTAGAAATTTTCTGTAAGCTGAATATCTATGTTCTTAGATTAAAAGAGTCATGATTAACAAATGAAACCATCCCAGATGTAAATTCACCAATTAAGTTGACACAAATTAGAACCAAAACTCAGTAGGCTTTATAAAGGCAATGCTATTATACAAATGTTATAATTAATATGAACATGATTGCTATGAAGAGAAGAAGGCATATGCCTTATCTGTCAATAGGAAGAGAAAGAGACCACTAAAATGTTAAGGGGACAAAAATACCCTGTGTAAGAAAGTTATGGTCCAAATGTGGTCTGAATCTGAGCACTTCAGTGCTGAAAGTGTGTGACTCAAAGTTCCCTGAAAAGAAACCCAAACTCTGCTGATCAGGTAATTTAGGAAGACTGACAGATACTTAAATTAATGAGCAAACCATTTGGATTTGTGATAGATATAATTCCTAATTGGTTCTCCATGATGTGTTGGTTTATAACTCTGAACACCATTTATCCTTTTTAAGAGCTATTTTGTTTACAGATCAACTTTTTTCAATTTCTTTTGGAAAATCACCTTAAAAATAAATGTAACTTGTAAAAGCATTTTTTAAAAAATTAAAGAAAGGTTTCAAATTGTTTGATCTTTATATAGATATAACACTTTCTACTTCTTCCTTTGAGATACCGGACTCAGTTTTACTCCCTAAAAAGAAAAAACAAAACAACAACAACAACAAAAACATGCTATTTAAGAGATAGTTTAAACAAAAATAAACTAAAGCTGTGAACAATATCTTTGGGGAAAAAAAACCTATGAGAACTAACATACCTTGTGTTGAAAAGGCATAAAATTTTAGGCATTTTTTTTTTAAGATTTACCAGATTCTCTGTTATCATTAAATTTAATTAAAATTAAATTTCTTATGTTTTTATAAAACTTTCAAAATTCAGATCATTGACTAGTAAGTGTCTGCAGAGCTATGGTGTAAGTTATCAAAATTGGGATTCTTGGCTAAACTGAGTTCCCCAATAAAAGCTGTTCTTTTCCAGCTGTGAATTTTCCACCTATGAATGTGGATTTGTCTCATTAAGGGATCTTGGGTATTTCAAGAGCTCATCCGTAGAAGCCCAGAAATTACTAGTTGAGCTCAAGGGACAAAGCAAAGATGATGTTACGGTTCTTCCCTCTGATAACTTACATCTCTCCTCACAAACATACACAGGCAGCAGCTGAAGGTTATTCCTTATAGTAACAAGGGTTTGCCTGTGAATTAGAAATCCTCCAGATGGATAGGTTAACAAACAAAATGTGCAGCAATGTGTTGTGTCCAGACAAGTACAAGTTCAAACAATTAATTAATATTAGTGCATACATATAGTGAGTCAAAAGGAACTCTATGATAGGAAAGGGGGTATCAAACGAGGAAGATTAATTAAGTGCAACACAAATGATAAGCATTTCTATACTCACTATCCCACGTAAAACTTATAAAACAATCTATGCAAAAGCATAAAAAATTGGAAAGTTTGGAAAGTATAAAAAATATTGTTAATGTTAATTATCACATTATAAATATAGCTACTATGTCAGATCATTTCATGCATAAGAAACTGAAAATATTTAGTCTTGAAACCCCATATTTAGAACTACACGCCATGAAGTCTAATTAATGCCTTTTTTCCTCCACACCTCTTCTTAGATGACTGAATTTTTGTCAATTTCAGTCCCACTTAAACATAGAACCATTAAATCTTCTTGCTGAAGTTTTGAAAGATTGAGGTCTTTTCTCTTTTTGTTTCTCAATTATTCCCAGAGAAATACTTAAACTATGTCTCAGGCATGCCCTTTCCTACCCATTTTCTTCGTCTTCCTCCTAGAGTTTATCAACACATCACACCCAAACTAACAGCATCTTACTATTCCCCTGGTGTCTCACCTATCAGTTCTTGGAATCAATCTTATTATTGCTAATCTAAAACAATGCTATTTTGATCATTGCAAATACCTTATGAGTGTTTATAAAAGAGTCAATATAAGAAGATGAAAACTATAAAAAGAGGTAAAAGGATTAGGAAGAATTGCCTAAATAACAAGAATTGGAAAGAAGGTGAACTTGTTATTAATCATGGATAAACTGAATATATGTAACCTCTCCAAAAGTATTGTAAAGTTTAAAAATAATAAAAGTAACAGCAACAATAATAATTACGACAAGCCAACATTTATTAAGGCTTAGTAAGAGTCAGGCAGAAATGCCTTCAATACGGAATCATCAAATCACTAAACCAAACTCATGAGGTAGGTACTATTACGAGTCTCAGCTTAGCAGTGGAAGGCTTTGAGCATGGAGGATGTGACCAAAGTCACACAGCTACTCGGCAGGCAAGTGGAGCCCAGATTTCATGGGTACTCTGGCTCTGAGTCCAGGCTCAACCATGGGACTATGAAAGCTAAAGAAAGAGGACCACAGGCAGGCAAAGCCAATCAGTCTCCTATTTAGAGTTCTATCTAATCAGGAGCTACGGTGGGGGGATCAAAACAAAGAAAAACAATTTGTTACAGCTGAGCTATGTTGTACTCAGAGACAAAGGGAAATTGCTCTTCCCAGGTTTGAATCTTGCCCTGTAACCAGGATTACAATGCAGTTCAGCCCTTCCCTCTGTCACAGAATCTCTCAGAAAGACTGCTCCACCACCATCTAGCTCTTGTCCCTCTAACGATTACAGTCCAACCACAGTCTGACCCAGACTATCCTGTCCTAGTGCTTTCCTTGTCCTTACCTATAAGGAACATTGTCTATAGACTGTCAATCTTTGACCCAGAAGCAATTTCCCGTCTCACTCACACTGCAAATTTAATCCTTGAAACGATGACCACATTTACATTCCTGAAAAGATGTACACAGTTGTTATTTTTTTCTTTGCAAAAAAATACAAAGGAGTGATTTTCTATTTTCTAAGAAAATAGAAACCCCAATTCTTATGAGAGACCACTATAACTTTTTCCTTTCTTGTCTTCCTTCCTCACTCTGTTGGTTTTAAGTTTTTATGTATCTGCCATGCATCGAACGCCTGAGAGTCTAAGGACAACCAAGGGGCACACCCTTCTAGCTTTTCCCGGTGCAGAGCAGTGGTGTCATGTGAAACAGTTTGCAAGTCATCCCTCTATTACATGGAATTGGTTGTAATGGTTGTAATGCAGGCTGTAATGTAGAATCAGAAATAGACTGAGTTGTGGTGTCATGTGAAACAGTTTACAAGTCATCCCTCTATTACATGGAATTGGTTGTAATGCAGGCTTTAATGTAGAATCAGAAATAGACTGAGTTGTGTGTGTGTGTGTGGGGGGTAAACAGTGAAGATCTGTTGAGCTCAGGAGTTTCAGACCACCCTGAGCAAAGCAATACACCATCTCTATTAAAAAGAGAAAAATTATCCAGGTATTGTGGTAAGTGCCAGTAATCCCAGTTACTTGGGAGACTGAGACAGGAGGACCACTTGGACCAGGAATTTGAGGTTGCTGTGAGCTAGGCTGACACCATGGCACTCTAACCCTGGGCAACGGACTGAGACTCTTTCTCAAAACAAAACAAAACAAAAACCCAGCATGGAGGTGAAGGAAGCCAGAAGCTGGAGCAGAGAGCATGTTGTTTTTGTTACAGGGCCTTAGACAGTTTCAGAAAAGCCCGGCACAAAGGGCCTTCCAGAGTGGTTCCCAATCAAACAAGGGAATGGGTCTTTGTGCCCTACCTCAGCCTTTCCCTTGGTCTGGGGAGAGAAGGGTAACTTTGGGTGGCACAGAACCTCTGTCTGAGGTCAGTCTGGGGTCTTGAGCTATGAGCTGTCACCAGACTACACTTCCAGCAGCTGGAGGATTATGTCCAGCCTCCATTCTGAATGAGGAGGTGAAGTGCGACATTCATGACATTTATTTCCAATGTAGTGATGGGAAATAGCATTAATTACTGACACAGATACCTGTACCTTAGAGGGACATTTCCCTTCAGACAATTTAAAACCCTAAATCCCACAAAATTAGGAGAAAAAACTCAAGTGAAAATCAGTCCTTCAAGTAGGAATGAAAGTAATATTCTGGTCTTTATTTCTGTTGAAAGTATCTGACTTATGTGTGATTCCCTTTAAACTTCCCTTTTCCTCCAAAGACATTCTTGCCCTCTTACTTTCCACAAAAGGGTGTCAAAAAGATAATTATAATAAGAATTATTATTAAGCTTTTATAAATTTAGTTGTACATAACATTTGAAAAGTCCAAATAGTAATATTATAAGCTGTTCTGTTAAAAAAGAAAGATAAGAACTCTCTCCTCTGACTTTCCTGCCTTTATTTTGTCTGAATAATGGGCAATTGGATTCTTATTGATACACATGATAGTTTGTTACACGCATAGGATGTGTGTAATGATCAAGTCAGGGTATTCAGGATATCTCTCACCTCAGGCATTTGTCATTTCTACGTGCTGGGAATATTTCAAGTCCTCTCTTGAAATAATACATTGCTTTTAACTCTAGTCATGCTATTCTGCTATTGTACAATAATACTTGTTTCTTCTATCTAACTGTGGGTACTCATTAACCATCCTGTCTTCATTGCCACCTCCCAAAGTCTCCTTCCCAGTTTTTGGTAACTATCCTTCTATCCTCTGGCTCCATGAGATTGGTATTTTCAGCTCCCACATGTGAGCAAGAAGATGCAAGATTTGTCTTTCCGGGCCTGGCTTATTTCACTTAACATTCACTTAACATAATGACCTCCAATTTCATCCATACATATTCAGGGACACCTGGGGGGGGGGGTGTACACACACATCACAATTTCTTTATACACTCATCCTTCTTTTAAATTTATAAGCATGTTATTGCTTCATGGGAATAACCTGGTTGAGACCTCTCTCTAAAATTGTTCATGATTTTTGCCTAAGGCCTAATTTATTCTTCAATTCTACATGCTGAACTGGCTAGCTACCTTTTCAAATAGCCCCAACTAAAGAATAATGGTAAATAAGACAGAATACTGCTTAGTAAGAGACTTGAATAACACCTTTAGGTAATCAGCTATGAATAATCATGAGTAAAGTTTTATATGTATACACATATATATCTACATCTACACATATGTAGACATATACACATACTATACACACACATATACACACATACATATTCACATACATATACACACATTCATATACATATACACACATATACACACATACATATTCACATACATACATACACATACACACACATATACATATACATCTTCATATAATTTTCAGTCATTTTGATAGAACTTGTCTTTTTTCCCCAACATTATGAAAATGTGTGTATCAATAGGGCATCTCAGTTGTGGCTGACTGAAAAGAATCTTGGTTCCCCATTCTGTATTCAAAGCAAATAAATATCACTGGCAGAATCAAGATAAGCAACCCATATTGTAGATGAGGGCTGTGAAAGCCAGCTCAGGGCATCTTCATTCAGTACACTGAGGAAGGGCTCTGCCTTCCAAAGGATTCCCATGGCAGAGAATTCCCCAAACACACAAAGAGGAATCCACAAGCGTGGTCATGAGAACTTCATGCGTACATACAATCCCCTCATTTGTGTGACAAATGCCAAGATACATTCTTTTTCTAATTCATAAATATGAAAGAAAAAAATTTCTGCCTAATATAATGCACTTATCTTTTGCAATTCAAACATACAGTCTTTTCTAACAGCAGATGATGGCCCATATTTTCTTTAGTTGTGTTATTGAGCACCTGGCCGGGAATCTGGCCAGTCTTATTTCCTCTTCTTCTGTTGCAGTCCACTCTCAATAATGTATAACCTGTGGATCAAATCGCAATGTTGTCCATCACGAACACACCACTTATAAAATGTCTGCATAGAAGGAAGGGAAAGAACCAGAAAAGCACAAGAACAAGAATTTACACTAATTTTTCTAAAATCCAAAACAGCAATGCCAATTTAGATAAGACATTTTGTTGTGTCCTCTAGTGGAAGCATTCTCTCCTTATTATTAAAGATTTCTAAGTCATAAAGCCCAGAGTCATCATCAAAAAATACTTTTGAGATTCTAGGTTGTTATGTGAATAAAACATACTAACTCTATCAAATACTTCTGTGTGCCTTTCAAGTCTTCTCAGCCCCTGCAGCGGGGACCTGTTCCATACAGCCTGCAGTGGGCTTTGCGCAGGTGCAATCCGGAATGCTTCACCTTGACCCTGCATCACGTCCCTCTCGTTTCTTGTACCAGACCTTCTCCAATGCATTGGCCCAGACAGAGCAGGGACTTATTCAGTACTCCTTAGTGTGCAATCCGGAAGAGTGAGGAATTAAAACTCATGAGACACCTTTGTCCAATGAGAATAGAAGTCATTTCGCCAAAGAAACTTTCTAAAGCATATTTTGTAAGGCCTCTTAGGAGGTACCACAAGTCTAAGTACAATTTGCCCACATTGATGGCAAACTTGGAAATACACATTGGTATAGGCTTTGCCTCATTCATTCCAGTTCATTCCTTCCATTCCAAACTTCAATTAGCAAATAAATAACGTACACACATGCTTTAATCACAGTATCTTTTAAAGATACTCAGGCTAAGAAGAAATCACTATATTACTACCCATTGTCTTTGAGACCTCTTGTATATTGACTTTAGCAACAAATATGTAGGCTTTGGTTCAGAGTATATATCATCACTTTGTAAGACGACACCTCAGTCTCATGAGTCGTCTGCAGCTAATAGTGTAAAATATACTTTACTGAGACATCCAACTGTTTTATGCAATCAGTTGTTTCTGGATGAAGCAGTATGTGGTTAATCTAGAAATCTATGATAATTATTTTATTACTTTACCCATGTTTTAGGCATAAGTCTAAGTGTAAACAATGCTATTTTTGGATAGCATTGTGTGGGACAGGGCATTTAGTAATTTCACGGATGGTTATTGGAGGAAGCGTGATAGGCAGGGAAAGGAAGTTCAAACCGACAACAGTTATCTCTTACAATAAGGACAAATTAAAATCCCTTTCATGGTTCAATGTGCCACATGGATTCAAGCTGACATGAGCATCTGGCTGACCCCAAGAGTTAGGGTTGGTTTGTTGGTGCTATTGCAAAATGGACCTTGGTGGGCCTTAGTAAGAAGGAATTCATGGTATTGAGTCTTTGGATAGTCTTCACTGTTTCTCCCCTCATCAGTCCCCTCTGCTGTGGAATAGCCCACTTCTGGTGTCAATTTTTATATTTGTGCTCTCAGCACGAGCAAAAAAAGGTGCCGTTAGTTCCTAATACAAAGTCAGAAGTTTATTAATCAAATCACTACAATCCAGGTTAGTAATCCATTCCCAAGCTTCCTGAGAGACTGGAAAAGTGACCGTCTGTATTGTGAGCTTCAACACTGAAAAACAGAACCATTCATTGGGGAAATCCCCTAACATAAAAAAACAGGGTTCAGAGATGTTTATTAGCCAAATAAAGTGACAATTTTTTCACAACTAGAAAATTTACTTTGTTAATATGGCTATTGCTTTTAGTTAACAGTCACTATTTTCCTGCTACTAAGGAAATAATTCTGCCTTAGGTTATTTAAAGTTTGTTTGTTTTTTTGTTTGTTTGTTTGTTTTTTCCAGTTTCTTTCTCCAAGGCTCAGATTATTTTTTTTTTTTTAATTAAATCATAGCTACATACATTGATATGATCATGGGGCATTATACACTAGCTTCACAGACCATTTGACACATTTTTGTCACAATAGTTAACATAGCCTTCCTGGCATTTTCCCAGTTACTGTGCCAAGACATTTACATTCCACAATACTAAGTGTCACATATACCCTTGTAAGATCCCCCCCAGGTGTAATTCCACTAATACCCCTCCCTCCACCCACCTCTCCCCTCCCTCCTCGCCCTTTCCCCCTTTTCCCTATTCTTAGGTTGTAACTGGGTTATAGCTTTCATGGGAAAGCACTAAATTAGTTTCATAGTAGGGCTGAGTACATTGGGTACTTTTTCTTCCATTCTTGAGATACTTTACTAAGAAGAATATGTTCCAGCTCCATCCATGTATACTTTGAGATATCATTTAACTCCAGTGAGACTAGCCTATATCACAAAATCTCAAGTCCAGAGATGTTGGCGTGGATGTGGAGAAAAGGGAACACTTCTGCACTGCTGGTGGGAATGCAAATTAATACATTCCTTTTGGAAAGATATATGAAGAACACTTAGAGATCTAAAAATAGATCTGTGATTCAATCCGATAATTCCTCTGCTAGGCATATACCCAGAGGACCACAAATCACATCTTAACAAAGATATTTGTACCAGAATGTTTATCGCAGCCCTATTCATAATTGCTAAGTCATGGAAAAAGCCCAAGTGCCCATCGATACACAAATGGATTAATAAATTGTGGTATATGTACACCATGGAATATTATGCAGCCT